>CM021107.1:144898580-145156521 GCA_007115665.2 Sequoiadendron giganteum | reverse complement strand
AGGGGTTGAGGGATTAGGTTTAAATGGCTGAGGGGTTGAGGCTGAGGATTAAAGAGGCATGGGGTTGAGGGATTAGGCTCTTAAGGGGTTAAGGCTGAGGTTGGAGGGATTAAGAGGACATGGGGGTTGAGGGATTAGGGCCTAAGGTTAAGGTTGAGAGATTAAGAGGGGTATGGGGGGGCTGAGGATTAGGGCTTGCTGGCTGAGGGCTGAGGATTAAGATGGTATAGGGGTTGAGGGATTAGGGGTTAAGGGTTGAGGGTTGAGGGATTAAGAGGATATGAGGGTTGAGGGATTAGGGTTTGAGGGTTGAGGATTGAGGATTGAGGGATTAAGAGGGTATGGGGGTTAAGGACTTAGGTTTAATGGTTGAGGGTTGAGGGTTGAGGGGTTGAGGGATTAGGGTTTAAGGGTTAAGGGTTAAGGGTTGAGGGTTCAGTGTTGAGGGTTGAGGGATTAAGAGGGTATAGGGGTTGAGGGATTATGCCTCACTTATCTCACAATCCCTCTTTGTCAGTTGTTTTGGAAAGGTTGGGAGAAATTAGGCTTGGACTGGGTTTTGAGTTTGGTGCAGGAGCACCTACACCACATCATCAATTTTTTTTATTTGAATACATCAATAGGGAAATGTTAGTTTCTTTAGGTTTATCAAGCATAATGCAAATAAAGGGTGTTTTGTGTCTTAGAAGTCAATTAGAAATCATATAAGTTGTAAAATGCTGACAAAGCAACTTTAACACAAACAAATCTAATTAAGGGACCAACTAATCCCAAGGTTGGTTATGGGCATTGGGAAGAAGATGGTTGTTGGAAAATTCTTTAAAAAGCCTTACCAAGGCTCAAATGAGAGAGTGGAAGAAGTTTTGTAATAATTTTACACAATAAACACCACAGTTTTGAGCAATTTTCTAGAAAAATATTGTTTTCTTGATCTTTTTGAGTGTTGTATGGGAACATACAGGTTCTTCATGGTCTAATAATTTCAGAGGATGTGTCTATATGTTTTATAATTCATTTATTTTTTATTTGGTGTGTTAACTCTTTGTTTGTAGAGAGAACCAACACAAACACTGACTGTCCCAATGTTGCTGAATCAAGGGTTTGAGGGGAAATTTGTGATGTAACAATCAATCCACCTATTTTTTGCTACTGTATCTCATTGGATTGATTGAAAATTTTTTATAATAAGCATGTCAACTCATTTTGGAATAAGGATTCTTAATTATGTGGTGTTTTTGTGACTGTTCTAAGATTGAACAAGGGTTTTCCAACATGGAAGTGAGGAACCAAAGAGAGGTTTTTAAGAATTAATGCCTATAAGGGTTATGTGAGGGTCTGATGAGTCTGTGCAAAAGTATTTTGAGGTGTTTGGGGCTTTGGAAGTGTTGAGAGAGGTCTGGAGTTGTATGTTTCTTTAAAACCCTTGATTTTGTGAAGGTTTAGGAGGGTTTCTTGGGTTTTGTGAGTTAGAGGCTCTGTAGACACAAAATAATGAAAAACTTTGAGGTTTGGCACCATGACCTAAGACTGTCCAAGGCATTTGGATAGATACCTAAAGTTGAAAGGGTGGTCCCTTTGGAAAGAAAAGGGCTAATTGTGAAGCCAAAATTGAAGTAGCTGTGTTGAAAGTCTATGTCGGTCCAAAAGAGAGACCATTGATTCTTTGGTATGTTGTGTAGCCCTGAAAAGGGTATCTCAATCCATCTTGTAATTGTCTAGTGTTTTGAAAAGGTTGGGAGAAATCTGGCTAAAACTGACTTTTGAGTACTACAAGAATAACCAATCACAAATGTGAGTTTTGGAAACCTTGATGAATCTGACTTAGGGATTGTTCTCAATTGATTCAATTGTCACCGTATGAATGTTGATGGTATTTGTAGGCCCTTGGTGGAGTCTTGTTGTTCATTTGCATGGTTGAGGAGTTGAGACCCTTGAGGGTGGGTTGATGCCTATTAGGCTGAATCATTATGAAGAAGAGTTCTTGATTGAGAATTGACATTTCCATTGTTGTGAGTCTTCTCCACCTTAGCTTTGCATCAGAGTGCTACAAGGGTGGATTGTTGGGTAAGGTGTTGAATGAAGAGTTTGGTTTGATGGGGCTTTGAGGTTGTGTAGATTGCTCAAAATAGGTTGTATTAATCTTGTTAGGAGCCCCTTGAAGGTAGGTTGTCAAACTGATTGGGTTTGAGCCTCCTTGCCTCTGCATCGGTGAGGCACAAGTAATTGAAGAATTAAAAAGGATACAAACCACCATGAATGGAGCTTATTTATACAACACGCTTAGATGGGGCTTATTGAGCATTCAAAAGTAATTAATTAAGCATTAGATGTAAACAAAATCCATGCCTACAACTTACTCCATACACATGACAACATCATTCAAGAATGGCTGTAGCAAAATAAGAATTTCTTTAATAAAAAATTCAAAAGGCTATACAATGATATATATTGATAAAAGTATATAAATATATCCAAAAAAACCATATAGGCTTAGTACAAAGGAGCCATTTGGACATAAAATATCACGTATATATATCAATAGTACAAAACATATGTTCCAAAATGCCACATAGGCATACAAAAAACAACACTAATACATAGTCATTTCCCTCTAGAGGAAGGAAATAGATCCTATGCTGCCTTCAAAATTCGGTTGGATGGAGTGACTGTTGCTTGTCTTGTCTTTTGAACACGCTTGCTACTCCTCCTCTCTTCACTCTGGACCTTCAACTGATACAATCAAAAGTAAAGATGTTAAAACAGAGAAATTGAATTATGGAATGACATACAACAAAATATAATCACTTACTGCATACATATAGTCATCATGCACATTTAAAGCATCACCATGTCCATGATCTGGAGTGACAACCACATGTAGCAACCACGAAGATAGAAATTAAACTACATAAAATTATCGTGAAAATTTTCTATAATAGACCATAAAAGAGAAAATATAATGTCAAATCGACTAATCTATTCCATACCTCTCTTAATGGATCAGAACTGGCTATTGCTGCAACAACTCAATGGTCCATCATGCCACCAACATCACCAGTGCTATCTCTTGTCAACAACTGCAAATGAAACAATATCTCAGGTATCATGTTGATATAGGAGAACATAATGTGACACGATCAAGGAATACTTGAATGCAATGTTTGTGTTTCTCATCAATTTTTTAGATTTGTATATATGCAAAATTATGAAAACTAGCTAACATAGATTTACAACCCTATTAATGAATAAAGGCTACCTGAGTGTACGTTGTTTGAGGATATGAATCGCGAGGTGTGGAGGAAGAAGGTGCACCGGGAAACTGTTTGAAATCCGAAGGATGTTATGAGACAAACATTCAAATATAACATTCAACTGTTCAAATGCAATAATAATATCTTTAATACTAGTTGCATACCTATGGACTCATCATCGAGAATGTATAAGGGTCTATAGGAATAGAGCATCCCTCATGAACAGTGCGACCCTGAAATTTCATCATATCAAAATTATACTAATTTAGTTAGTCTTAAATTTCAAAATATATTTTAATAAACAACATTAAAATAACTTGCTTAATTTTACCTGAGTGTCAATGCCGAATGTATCATTCTGAATATCATTTGTGAAAGCCATCACCTCTACAACTAACATAGGTTGTGTAGCTATATCATGAGCACCCTGATAATCGTATGTGCAAACAACACTAGAAGCACCACAATGGTGGGGTGGAGCTCGGGGCCTACACGTCTCTTCCACACTAGGCTCTACTAGAGGGATCACACACTGTAAAATGGTCTGGGTGAGTGAGCCAATCGAATTCATCGTGTCCACCTCTACACTATCCTTAACAATGGAAGGAACAATGACATGCTCAACTATGAGTCTGTCCAAGGCTCTCAGTGCCAACTGTGGATTACGTCATGCAACAGGTCTATTGTGTGTGGAGCCCCCACCTCTACCCTAAAAGTCTAAGATGTCAAAATAGTTTGGCATTTTATTGAGGACAAACTCGCAATAGAGTTTCCTCAAAAAGTATTGCGGCACCTCATGGTTATTGCATGGAGGTTGGTCAAATACCATCCACCACCGCTCCCAAAATTTGTTTCTAATTAAATCATGGTGGCACCAATGAATGGGGAACCTCTTGCATGCATGGGACAAAGTTTTATTGGTTTTTGAGTCTTTAAATAGGGCACATAACTCGGCTTTGATAATTTTTAGTTTTTTGACATTTGCATATGACAAACCATTAGCATAAAATTGCCTCATCTCATCTCTCTTAGTTGACTGAAAATTCATTTGCTCGCTCATTTCTCCTACATGAGTTAAAATTGACTTCAATGATTCAGCAATCCCTCTCCTATAAGGGTGGGTTTCAGCATGCTCGGTTAATCTTGCAATTAATTGTTGAATGTCTCTTTTATTGTTTTCAATTTGATTTTGAATATTTTCTTGTGTTCCTTGAGGATGCCTATGAATTGATGGAGGGGTTTCGGGTTGTTCTTGTATAGGAGGCTCTTGATGAGGGGGTGATTGTGAATTCTCAATGTTTTGAGGTGGAGATTCATTCCTTGAGAATTAGAACAAAGTTTTATTATAAAAATCTATTTAAAGTTGCATTCCAAATCAAATTCAAAATAAATAGAATAAAAATACACACTTCTTTGCAATCTTCAACCTCTCCGATGTGTTGGCGACATCCTCATGGAAAATGGCAAGCTAAGGATGCAAAGAATGGAGGAGATTTGGCGAGCGCAAGTTGCAGACCTGAAATCTTCCTTCTCAAGCCGTGGGTTGAAGACAAAATGAGGGTTCCAAACTCGAATTTTTCATTTTATGTCTAGAAAGACATTTGGCACACGCCAAAGACCTTATTTCGAGGTTTTTTTGATCATTTTTTCAATTTGGCACCTAAATTGTGTCACAGATTGGTGCACTTACCCAAGTCTAACCCTGCTGATATGCTCACTAAAATTTTGCCAAGAGAAAAGCATGAGTTATGTAGACACTTGGTAGGCCTGGGGGTGACTTGATGATTATAACTTATTTAGAACCCTTCATTTTCTTCAAGTGGGAAAATGTTGAAAACATGACATTTGAAGCAATTAAAGGCACCGAATAATGGAGATCACCAAAATCAAACAAAATTTATTATAAAAGTTTCTCTCACCAAAACTAGCACTGAAGCCAACAATATTCATTTAAAATGGAAGCTTCCCAACTGCCATTCTCTTCTACCGTCAGTATGATCTCTCCTTCTTCATCACACTTTATGCATGTTTTTTTACTGTAAGATATATCTAGAGCATTCTAAGACCTCTATTTATATAGGCATCTGTAATTGATTTTTGGTAAGCAAACAAAAGGAAAATAAAGTTTTGTTCATGGATGCAGCAACTGAAATATTTTTGGTTCTTTTGTTGTATATGTATATGTGTGTGAACTTGGTATTCTTTGTATCCTCAAATTTTGTGTGCTCTGTTTAATTTGTTATTTTTTTCAGATTTCTTTTGTTGTTGATAACAGATCAGAAGATTTCTCAACCACAACTATTTTGCTCTGTTTCTTTGGCTAATTTTACTGTGATTGTTTGCATTGCTATATTACTTTTATTATCATTATCATCATACACATCCTATGATGAAATTGTAACAAATCTACATCATTCAAAATAAGAATTTTTTTTCCCTCCCAAACGATCTCTCAACAAAGATATGCCTTCATCAACACTATCAACTTCTCCACCATATTTGGATAAATCTTTGAGAATTTTTCTTTGCAATTTTGTAAGGCGTGTGATTTTTGCAGAAGTTGTGCGGAAATTAAGTACAAATGAAGCAGCTTCGAAATCAACATAAAGTTGATTGTACAAGACCTTGACAATTGTGGTCTTGCCAATACCACCAACACTCCATATTCCAACTTTAATGACTTTATCCACTGAATTGAGTTGTAATCTTTGAATGAGAGAATTCTTCATGCTGTCTATTCCCACTGGATGCTTGGCAACTTGTAATGACACTCTATCCAATGTCTTAATCAAGTCATTCACCGTCAACTTTACCAACAGAGCTTCAAAGCTACAAAAGCCAGACAAAAGTACTATGTACCATCATAATTCTACTTTGCACAGAGATCAAGCAAAGTTGTAAATTAAAATTCATATATTATATATGAAAATACAAATATTCTTTTTATACATATTACAGAGGATTTGTAAAAAATCAGTGGTAAAAATAATTAACATTTCAGAACTATTTAAGCATTATGATATTGCTATCAGGATTCAACCATGTAGTTTTTGAGTCAAAATCATTAACCCAAATTTCATGAGAAGTTGTTCTACTTATCACTATTTAAACAATTAATAAATAATCAACAAAAGAGTATTGTTTAAATTTTAATGAGTCTCCAAGAAAATAGTTAAAAAGAATAAAAGTATTCATTGAATTATTCAAATTTTTTTTTGAAAAGAAAATAATTATATGTAAAAAATTATTGGACATGAAAGAATGTAAAGATAAGAATTAAATAATTAAAAAGTATTTATTTATTACTTTTGTGGGTTGGTTCCTTAATTTTTTATTTTAATCATGCATTTTACTATTAAAAAAATAGAAATTAAAAAATAATCCCAAAAGTAGAAATAAAATTTAAAATCAAATTATGGTTCTTAATTTGATAATATAAAATAATTGTTAAAAGTAAATAATTATATTTGAAAAATTGTTAATGAGAAAAACATATATGTTATTTATTGTTCAACAATCAAATAATTAATCATATGAAATATATTTTAAAACATAGAATATATAATTTTAAAATTAAACTATGATTATATAAAAATAATTAACTAAAATTTTATCAATTAAAATTATGCAATTGAAAATTATTTTAAACAAATAGTTTTTTAGTTTTTTTAAATTTAATTAGAAGTGGGAGATTTTATTAAAACAATATCAATTTTATTTATAGATAAATCTTAAATAGGGGTTCATCTCATAGTTTGATGATAAAGTGTTGTTATTGTTGTTGTGGCCATTAGGGTTCAAATGTTCGTTGGACCATTGTGATAGGAAGCACTATGCCTTTGCTGATCCGATATACTCACGAGTCTAAATTGCATGACATAAGACAAACATTCAGGCTTGTGTTGTTCCAATCCCTCGCTGAAGTAGTATGCTCGTGAATTGGTGACCGTGCTTGTGGGATTGAACTGATCACTTGCCTTCATGCCCAAATTGAGAAGGTATATTAAGGTGGCATCCAACATTATTTGATTATGGAAGTTTGTTACATTTTGAATTCCAAATCTGATGAACTCTTCCTCATTCTTAGAAGACTCCACTTCAGCGGTTGCAAGTTGGGTTGAACCAGTGATCTATGTGAAATTGCAGGTTAAGGTGAGTTGGAAATTGCTCAGTTTTAGCCTTAGCCTTGTACTGGATATGTATTAGATCTGACTTAGCCTTTGAAATATTATCTTCGTGGCTCAGTTTTAGCCAGTAGATTGACTGTGAACTGATTCAGATATCTGATTTCGTTGTCTTTTCACAAGAAATTCTTAGTCATTTATTAACAATATTCATACTGTAATTTTCATTTAGTTGTTTCTTCTCTACATTTTGGTTATAAATCCTGAAATTTACACACACATCAGAAAGTACAAACTTCCATACTTTGGCTCATAACAGGGACCATAATTTTTGCTGTTAAAATAAATCAAATATTTCTCCTTATCAAAAATTATCTTATTATGCATATATCTTATTTCCTAAAAAGAAAAAGAAAAAAATGTCCCTATTTGATACTTGTAACGACCAAAAAATTTCTTGTAGTTTACTATACTATTTACTCAAAATCCTTTGAGTGTGAAAATTTCATATCAAATATAAAACAATATAATTGAGAATTCATGGATTCCATACATATATACATTATGTACAAAGAGAAATGTAACTTGTAAGCCCAATTCATTGGTTGGGACATTGGAAACAACCTTTAAACTAGTCTTAGTCTCCCAATCTTATGTTATGCATAACTTTCATCCAACTTATTAATACTCATCAACATAAATCAAAACTAAATGTCAAATGCCTTCTTGTGCGGGTAGTTCAATGTATAGCTTCAATGACCCAAATCTCACTCTCCAAATCCACCAGTTACCATAAAGACAATTCAACAAACCCACTCTTGCTTAAATCATTCAAACTTCTACCCACATTTGTGTCACCTAGATCAAATCTCTTCCAACTAGCTATTATTTTACTCTTTTTCAAATCCTATCCCCTGTTATTGCACACTGTCAATATTTTATGGATTTTCTGGAGACACGAGTGTAGATGTAATAATTTAAGATTAAACAGGCTAAAGCTGCAAGCAAAACCAATGTCATAGGAGCAAGAGCATGTGCAATATCATTGAGGACATTATTTTTCCTAAAGTTTTAAAAAAAATTAAAATCTTTTCTATTAGAACCCTGCTTAGACATTGTAAAAAGATTGTATATATTAAAATCTTATCTCTATCTTTGTATTGGTTCTTTTGTGTACATGTCATTTCTTTAACATCTGATTTTAAGAAATAATGTCTAAAGCATTCAAGAACAATTGTTTGGATTTCTCCACCTTGTTGATATCTTAGATTGAATGCAGTTTATATCTTTTGAATTTTTTTACAATTTGAATCAATTGATCTACCCTTATTTATAATAAAGTTGGTTAAGGAGTAGTTTGATTGTGAGGATAGTTTTTGAAATGTTAAGCAAAATTTATAGGGTGTCGTACCCTTCACAACGAGCCACAAGGGCCAAAAATGAGCAAGATTATGAAACAAACAGTAAGAAAACAAAAAGTAGAGACAACCCACGGGTAGCACAGAGACCACAAAGAGGCAACCGACAGACAAGACATCGACACAGGCAACAACTAACTGGCATTGTCCCAGTTTTTGATCAGGAGGTCCATAGCCTCATCACCCACCCATTCTTTGTTCTCCTGACTATTATTTCCCTCCAGCTCCTTTATAGCATTAGATAGGGTGCTAGTGACAAAATGGCCCAACTTCATGGTGAAGTGGGTCAACCCACAAAACCTTTTGTTGAGCGTGTCCATTATTTTCACCAAATCATAGGGCTCCTCCTCAATGTCCATGGTCCCTGGGACCTCTCCAGGCTCTTTGACCAGGGGATGCGAAGAGTGAGAGATGAAGCCATCTTTAGGAACCTTGCTGTCCTCAGGAGTAATCTAGGGCCCCTCCACATTTTCATCCTCATTGTCTTCAATTTCCTCTTCCTTGTGCCCTTTTCTGTCAGACCGCTCCTCCTCTGAAGCCTCAATAATCAACCTCTTTTTGCTATTCTTTTCAAGCCTCCCAGATCTCCTTTTGGCATTTTCCCCACCATTCATCTCAGTGGTCCCCACAACAATGTCTCCTCTGGAGTCTTTCCTTATTATGTTCTTGCCCTTTCCTTCCCTAGCAATCGGGTCCGATGTACCTTTCTCCTTCCCTTTTTTAGCAATGGTGGCCTTGTAGGCCGAATCCGCCTGAGTGGATTTCAATTCACAGAGACCCTCCACCATGCTGGCATGAGCCTTATCCAAACCGCCCTTAAGTTTCTTGGTGGTTATCTTGGCTTTGGGATTCCCTGTAGTGCCTTAATTGGATTTACAGGGAGGGCTTTTAGACTCAGCCGGGGAAATATTCACAGTCGACAGGGGTTCAATATCCTCAATTTGAACAACCATAATAGATTTAGGAGGATAGAGGGCTAGGTGGAAGTGATTAAGTCTCAAAATGAGCCCCTGATGGATCGAGAGCGGCAAGAGATCACTGGGGTTAAGGCTGGCCGACTCTTTGCATTTTTCGACCGAGTTTTTTAAATCCATTAGAAGAAAGAATGGATAACTAAGCAACATCTTGTGTCTTAAATGATTTAACAGGGGGAAGTGATAAAAAAAGCAGGTTTTAAACCTACCTTCCAAGGTGATGTACTTCATAAATGCCAGACACACTAGATCCCTGGGCTTTGGGAGTGCCTCTCTCTAAAAACTCGACTGGTTCGGCATTGGGGCCTCATCTCCTCTGAAAAAAGCTTTCAAGCTTTCATGATCCAGTTTCTTGGTGTGTTTGGGGTATTTTTTCCCAGTACACTGTAAACTTGTGGCTTGCGCTATGACTTCCTCACTGATTTTAAATGAGATACCTCTGATGGAGACCCTACAATCCTTCCACAAGCTGGCAAACTGGCCCGAAAAGTTAGGATAATGACTGACTAAAATCTCCATAAGCAGAGCAATGCCACCTTCCACACAGATGTGCCAAACTAAAGGGTTATTCTAAAACTCATCGTAGTTATCTGGCTCAGTCCTCACCCGCTCGCCACCCATTTTACAAACCTACTCAGGAAGCCCAAGAGTATGCAAAAGATACCAAATGCAGAAGCCACGGACAATTATCACATTGTGTTCGTTAAGGCAAGGTATACAACAAAGGTTAATTACACCCGTGTACAGGTGGCATGCGCAGAAGGCAAAATCACCAGAGGGTGACTTGACAATGAAATTAATGAGGTTCTTAGGATGATTGTGGCTAGCAAGGAAAGAATTGGCGGGCATGTAGGGTTTCTTCTTCTTGGAGAAAATGCACAAAAAACAAGGTAGATTGATTGTATGACTAAAAATAGAAACCATCCTAAAGGTACCATTTGAGACTCACGTTAAACTAGCTAGTACGAAGACAATAGAAGGAGGAAACATTTCATAATGAAGAGTCAAATCATTATAAAAACTCACACAAACTGATGCAAGGATGAGATAAAACAAGATATCTTACAATCCCCAAGAGAAGAGATCGCACGATACGGCTCCTCAGATTCATTGAAGTCACATCCTTCCATCTTTCCTTCATCAAGCCGCCAATTTTAATCATGTTACCATCCTTCAAATTTAAACCCCGCCACCTTTCCGTCACCGTAGTACTCGAACCCATCCACCAGGTCCAAAGGACAGACACGTGGATCCTCCAATCCGTGCCCCACACACAAAAATCTCTAAGCCTATAGTGAGTCAAAAAATCAGAGTCCCTCGACCTATACACCATCTCAGTGTTGACAATCATCCACCAGACCCCCAATAAAACTAGGTGGACCCCCCATTCAGCTCCCATCATCCAAAGATTTAAAGTCATTGCATAACTTGGTTTCTTTGTTCCCGCACGATGAAAGCTTGAATTTTTGACGGTAACCTTTCCATTTTCCTCCAACATTTAGCGGAATCCCAGCAAGAGCCAAGATTAGCCAAGGCATCCACCACTTGATTGCCTTCTCTAAAAATATGTCACCTTTTTATCCCTAAATTTGGATAAAAGGAATCTGACATCCAATAATATATCCTTAGTATCCCAGCCAATTAGTCTGTCTTTATTCACAACATCCATAATAGACTTGGAGTCTCCTTTGATGTGGAGATTAGCAATCCCCAAAGAGACAATGATTTTGAGGCCCATTAGTAGCGCACGAGCTTCCGCCACTAATGAAGACTGAAACCCAATACCTCCAGCAAATCCCGCCACCAAAGGCCCCACAGGATCTCTAATAACTCCACCAATACTTTCCCTGCCTGGGTTGCCCTTAGCAGCCCCATCAAAATTGAGTTTAAACCATCCTATATTCGGAGGCTCCCATTTAGTATTTTTCTTGGATAAGAGTTTCAAATTATCAAAAGAGTTAGCCTCTAAATCCTGGTGCCATGCCTTGGCCATTTTTATTTCGAAATCCAATAGCCCTGTCTCTGAGAGTTTCCCATTAAAGAGAGAGATACTCTCCTCAATGAGTCGAGCACCTATGCCAAAAACATCCTTAGGGCTCCTCTCAACATTCCTGAAAACCCTGTTATTCCTCTCCTTCGACAAACACCAACCCAAAACAAGAGGGACTTGATTCCAAATTTCACCTGGCAGAGGGTGGGAATAGGGACCATACCAACCCAGAATGAATGATAAGAGATCCTTTCTCATAAACCAAGGGACATCAAGTTTCTCAAAAGTCAACCCCCAAACTTTGGTAACAAACGGGCAGTGTAACAAAAGGTGAATGACAGTTTCCTCTCCATTCTTGCAAAGAAAACATCTATTGGGAATACAAAAACCCCGTTTCCTCAAATTGTCCTGGGTAAGAATCCTATTATGACAGACCGTCCACCAAAATAAATTAATTTTAGGGATCATGTGGTGATTTCAAATCTTCTTCCAGGGTTCCTCAACAATATTTTGGTTTGTCAGTAGTCTGTAAGCCGATCGCACAGAGAGATCCCCCTGTTTGTCAAAGGTCCAAAAAAACTCATCCTCTCTATCATAAGATGGAAACCTGGTGCTAGAGAGAATCACCTAAAGGGACTGAGCCAGACAAAAAAGGTCATGAGATTGGGGGCAGCGAAGGGTAAGTACTCTCCAAATCCTAGCTCTAGGGGGTCCAAAAACATAATCATTGATATGGATGCCAAAGAATCTCTGGGCCGAACCCATCATAGCCCTAAAGTAAGAGCAAGTCAGAGGGGAGTCAATAAGCCAAGTATCTTCCTAGAATCTGATTCTATTTCCATTGCCCATTTTCCATTTACCCCCTTTCCTTAATAGGCCTTGTGTGCTGCAAATGCTCCTCCAGACAACTGAGCCCTAGGGGTGAGACTCTGAGAGATAATTGATCAAAGGCCTATCTTGAAGATATTTAGAATTCATAATTTTACACCAGTCCTTAGTGTTCGTTAACTGATCCCAACCAACCTTGGCCATCAAATCCTTGTTAGAGTTGAAAATTGTCCTGATTCCTAGTCTACCACAATTTTTGGCCTGACAGACCCTTTCCCATTTGACCAAAGAAAGTTTCTTCTTGTCCTCTATCCCAGACCAGAGGAAGTTCCTTTGAATTTTTTCAAATTTATCAACAATGTACTTAGGCATCTTGTCAATGGAGAGGAAGTAAGTGGGGACACCTTGGAGAGCCGCTATGAGCAGTTGGAGTTTTCCAGCATGGCTTAGGATAGAGCCCTTCCACCCAGCCAATTTCCTTTGGATCATTTCCAGAATCGAGTTCTAGAAATCAGTGGGAACCTCCTTAACCATGAAGGGGAGCCCAAGGTAAACTGACGGGAGAGATCCACTGACACATTCCAGGACCACAGTCACCTTGTTTTGCAAATTAGGCATGCAGTTAAAGAAATAAATCATGATTTTATTATAATTGATGCTTTGACCAAAACAAGAGGCATAGTTGTTAAGGAAAGCTTTCCATTTTTTGGCTTCCACCACAAAGGTTTTCCCAAAGAGAAAAGTGTCATCCACAAATTGCTGCACAACAACCGGATCTAGGGAGGAAGTCGCTCTAATGCCCATAATGGAGCCCTCTGACAGCAGACCAGTGAAGTTCCCGCTGAGCACATCTTCAGTCATTATGAAAAGATAGGGAGACATGGGGTCTCCTTGTTTGATCCCTCTTCTAGCAGAGAAGAACCCAAAGGGGGATCCATTAACAATAACAAAGTACTTTATAATATTAACACATTCCATAATGTGTTTGATGACCAAAATGTTGAATCCAAACTTATCCAAGACCTTCAAGATGAAGTCCCATAACACTTTTTCATAAGCTTTGGATATGTCAAGCTTGAGAGCCATCCCCACATAGTTACATCTATCCATTTAGTGGAGCAGTTCATGTGCAGTCAAAGTAGCATCAAGAATATTTCGCGCAGGGACAAACCCCTTTTGAGTAGGACTAATGATTTTATCTAGAAGAGGTTTGATACGGTTTACTAGGATCTTAGAAATGATCTTATAGAAGGTGTTACAAAGTCTAATAGGTCAGATATTAGTCATGGATCGAGGCTCACTAATCTTGGGGATAAGAGTGATGAAAGTGTGGTTCAATTGTTTGAGGATCTTGCCTGATTTGAAGAAGTCCCTAGCCGCAAGCACTAGATCCCCACCCACAGTATCCCAAAAAATTTGAAAAAAGCAGGAGGAAAACCATCAAGGCCCAGGGCTTTGAAAGCCCCCATGCTAAAGGTATCTAGGTGTACTTCCATAGAAATAGTACTAAGAATCCCCAAATTATCTTCCTGAGAAATTGAGGTAGGAAGATGGTTGAGAATTGCACTATCCAAGGCCGGATTAGGTGCCTCAGTTGGGGCCGAATACGCCTCTTGAAAATAGTTAACAACACAGAGGCCAATCTGAGCATGATTCGAAACCACCTCCCCAGTAGCATTAGTCATCTTAGAAATTTGATTCCTTTTCCTATGCTTAATGGTAGAAACATGAAAGAAGGAGGTATTCCTATCTCCTTCCTTCAACCATTGGACTCTTGATTTTTGCTTCCAAAAGACCTCATTTTTTAGAAACCATTCCCATTCCATCCTGGTTTCCCATTCTTGGTTGTGAGTCCGCTGACTGTCATCTCCCTCAATTTTCTTTTGTAAAGTCCTCAACTTTCCTTCTAACAACTTTTTTTTTTGAAAAACATCCTCGAAAAAATTCTTGTTCCATCCTTTTACCATGTTTTTAATATGTTTAAGTTTGAAGAAAATTCTATACATGGGGGAGCCTTGGACACGAATATTCCACCATTCAGCAATTTTATTTTTGAAATCAGGATGAGAGTTCCATATTATCTCAAAGCAGAAGGGAAAGGGACCAACAACAGGGCAAATATTAGTGATCAACAATAGGGGGTTATGGTCAGAGACCGTCCTGGGCAAGGTTATTAGATTGGCATCTAAGACATTAGTCCAATGAGGAGAGCAGAGGAAGCAGTCAAGCTAGACCTGAATTAGGTTACCACCAGCCCGTCTATTAGACTAAGTGAATTTCTGGTCCAAGAGCTCAATATCAACTAAACCCGAAGAATTCAAAAAATCAGCCAGGTTAGACATGTTGTCAGAGTAATGCAGAAGGTCACCACTTTTTCCCGACGGAAAGAGGGCAGAGTTAAAATATCCAGCAACAAGCCAACAACCTCCCCTATTCAGATTAATTTTAGCCGCCATGTTATTCCATAAAATATTCCTCGCATTCCTCTGATTAGGAGCATATATATACTGATTATAGACCAAGATTCACCAAGGTAAGTGAACGAGGTCCCCACACTATTTTCACAGTGGAATATTTTAGAGCCCTGAAAATTAGAAGGGTTCCAAAGCACAACTAGAGCCCCCGAAGCACCCTCAACATCACTATAGACATAAGAAGCATTAGGCCAATTTTTAATAGCAATTTTATCAAAATTAACCTTCATCATTTTGGTTTCTTGAAGTAGGCAAACATCAATCTTATGTTCCACTATATAGTTCTTTAGAGCATGTTGTTTGTGGGAGCTATTGAGCCCACAAACATTCCATGACATAATTCTCATTTCTGACCCTTTTTTTGAGGACACATCCAATGTCCTCTGCTTTCCCAGGGAAATCTCATTTGTCATTTCCCTCGTCCTAGTGTGCCTTTGAGAAGGTCTCCCTGGCTTGGAGTCACCTCCTACATCTGCCTTCTTATTCCTTCCTTTTTTCTTTGGCGTTGTCCATATCCCTTCTTCCCTAGCTTTCTCAAGCTTCAAACTCCCCATACTTTCAGTAGATTCATCAATCATACCGGATCTCTCTTCCTCCTAGATTTCACCATCCTCAATCAATTCCTCACAGGTCCCCATAGAGACAACCTTAAATAGAGGATCAACAACCAAAGAGCCAGGATCTTGAGTCCCCACAAAGACCACCGCAAATAGGGGATCAATAGCTGAAGAGCTAGCGTCTTGAGTCATATGGATAGAAATACAAACCAAAAATATAAATACTTTTACACAAACATATCTTGATTAAAAATAACAAACACACAAAAAGAGGTAAAAATAAAATTAAAAATTTATGAAAAAGATGAAAAACTTTGAAATATCTATAACCTTCTATTTTTTAATAATAATTTATTTTTCATCATTATTTTGAAACTCAAATTATAATTAAATTTAAAAATAATAACAAAACAATTAAAATAACTGAACATCAAAATAAAATAAAACTCGCTTTATTTAAAATTTTAATTGTTACGTACTAAAACCCCTGTATTGTTGAGCTCCTATTTTTATAGCAAAAGAGTCATATTATTCTATTAACTATATTAACTCGGAAATACATGATACCTCTTATAGTTGTGTAAGGCAAGTTTAGATGAGGGAGGCCTATAGTATTCCATATTAGATCTGGATCTGAAGAAAAACGCTTACTAATAACAAAGAGAAAACATAGGATTTAACCCAAAAAATTTAGATCTATAACTCAACCTTACAAATGTGATCACACATTGTCATGCCCACTTTGTCTACTAAAGTCAATTCCGGCTAGCACATTTTTATTGAAGCTTACTTGGCATGACAGGCGTGCTCACTTTTATTCCACATATTCTTTGTCAAATAATATCATCTGACCTTCAAATTTTTGTGATATAATAATCTTGTCATATTCTGACTAAACATATAGAAGAGTAAAATGACAATAGGTATTATTTTCCTATCTTTCTTGATTGAAATAGAAGTTCTAAATAGTGTTAAAATTGGTTATCAGGTTAAAATAGCTCTTAAAATCTTTTGAAATATTTTAAATATGAATTATTTACATCGGTAAAGATGATTCCAAACATAAGACATTAAAAATGTTATTAAAAAACTTCACAAAAATGAACCAAAATCCACAAACAACCTACAACGAAATTTATAAAATAAAATATAAAAATTAAACAAAACTAAAATATCCCATTATGTAACATTACACTTGAGCTTAGATGCACTTACATTAGACAATTGGGTAGGAGAAAAAGGTCCACAAGTTTTTAAGGCTTGTGAAATTTTATAAGATCTGGAATGTTGATTCCATCTTTGGAAACTTAAGGTGCACTCATCCAAGTTGCTTCCTTTTATGATCAATTTTCCCATATTTTTAAAATATTTCTTATACTCTCTTTCCCTCATCCTATTAATTATACGAGTGCCAATTATTACCTCGACTTTAACATTTTCTCTTCTAGTAACTGATGTATCCATTCTTTCTCCAAAAGTAAATCTAAATGATCTTTTCCATCACTTGTTTATCCTTCAAAGTAGCAATACAAATCAACAACATTAACTATTGGATATATTTATACTCCTTCAAGTAGCTTGACCTCATAGGTACTCGGTGAAACAATTCAACACATTACATGGTCTTATCCTTTTCCACTTTAGTTTATTATAGGTTCCTTGAGAAAACCTCTCCTTTTATACATGAACCAAAACTAGGTCTCCAATATGTTCTTACACTTTCCTTCTAAGATAAAGATTTTATTTATATTTCATGATATTATTTTCCAAGTTCCATTTTACTTCAATATGTAGTTCATGTAAATATTCTACTATAGTAGTTTTCTTTTCCAAATCATCTATACATCTTAACTCATAATCATCCTAGGTTGTAACCATTTAAATAATTTGAAAATATTTTACTTATACTTTTGTTGACTATATTGTAGGAATTTGTTTTGTGTGCCAACATCAAGTCCCAATGATGTGGTTTTATTCTATTCAAACACCTTAACATGTTTTCAAGATTCTTATTTACAACTTCTATTTTCCCATCAATTTGTGGATGATATATAGAACTAAAATCCAACTTGGTATCCATCAAAAACTTTATATTCCTATCCAATATGATCTCTTAATAAATCCATGCAATCTAACTACCTCCCTAAAGAATAATTTGGCCATATGTGTAGCATCATTTGACTTGCAAAAAATAAAAATGTACCATTCAAAAAAATATATCAACTATAACAAAAATAGAATCATTACCTTACTATGTTATTGGTAGTTCAAAAATCAAATCCATGCAAGTACATCTTCCCAAATTCTCTCTGGTATTGACAATCATTGATATAAACTTGTATTCGAGAACTCTTTTTGTACATGCTAGAAAAATTTATAAATTTGGATTATGTTTTTCACATTCACACTCATCCTTGACCAATAATAGACCTCACACAACTATATTCCAGCACTTTATCCACTCCAAAATTTTTGACAAGACCTCCACCATATTTTTATCTAATCAATTTCTCATACTCTCCACAATATTTATCTATGATCTTAACCTTGATTGAGGAATTTGGCATAGTGGATGATGTTGATGCTAAAGTAGAAGGATCAACATATGAGGAAGATGGTAATAATGGCGGAGGTATAGAAATATATACACCAAGAAAATGGTGTGATTTATTATAGGGACCCTCCAATAATCTACAATATTGGAAGGGATTAGAGTTTGCTAGGGTTGTGACTTCAACATCATTGTGTGAGAATTTGATACATTGGTGGTAGGTGGATGGGACTGATTGCATGGCATGGGTCCATGCATGGCCAAGAAGAATGTTATATGGTAACTCAAGTTCAATACATTCATTCTACTGTGTTGTAAAATTGGACTGCCTTATAGGGGAAGCCAGATTGTTCCTTTGGTATCTCTTGTTGCTTCATCATATGCTCTAATAGTCATCTTCCTTTCGACTTCTATGTCATCCTATGAATATCCCAATTGTTTTATGCGCTTGTAGATACATAGATTTAAAGTAGATATGCCACCTATAAGGACTCATTTGACCTTATGTTTGTTGAAAATTGTCTCTATATAAAGTGTTATGTTATGGGATGACTCTAGAGAAGACATCTCATTAGGAGTGAAATCCAAATGGTATGAAGAGGATAAGTGTCCTACAAGGGCCTGTAATTGGTTAGGGTTCATATCACTAGGAACTCAAGACTCTCTCAAGGTCCAATATGTCCCAATAAAGAGGGGATGATCTAAGAAGCTCCAAAATAGAAATTTGTGTTGGATTCGTTTTGAGATTTTCAATAAAATTATACTAGGTAGGTTGTCGAGAGGACAAAGGTTTTCCTCGAATGGTGACCTGACCATGCCTAGTATTGACAACACAATTAAGACCTTTAATAGTGATAATATTAACTTGTTGATTGACTTCATCAATATTATGAGGAGGGTGTAGTATGGACAAGGTTTGTTTGATTACCTTGGTTTTGACCTTTATTATACATTGGAGGCTAGTTTTGGTCATACTTAGGGAATGGGTTTTGATAGATACATAATTTCTCATTAGGTGAAGAGGATGACTGACCTTCCACTATAAGTTTGCCTTGATCAATAAAGTCTTGGACATAATTTTTTAGTTGCATGCACTTTAAGAGGGTATGACCTTTAACATGATGGTATCTATAGTATTAATTTTCTCTATACCATGATGGTTTTGGTTTTGTTTCATCAAAGGGTTGATTGTATGGGTATCTAATCATGTTTTCCTTGACAAGTTTTTTGAACACCATTTCTATTGATTCCCATAAAGGAGTGTATGTGTGTCTTTGAGTTGTAGGGGGCCTTGATGATCCTTGTTGTATGGTAATAATAACTTTTTTTTAAATTGAATGTTGGAGTTGGTTTGTTTTGGCAATGTGGGTGCAATTTGGATGACTTTGGTGTCACTCACCCCATCATAATGATTTTTTTTTTTTCTAGGCCAAAATTTTGACTTGTCATTAGTTTGAGTTGTATTTTCTTTGTCCTTGTTATAGATTTTGACTAGTCCCTTAGAAATAAGGGCTTTTGAGCTATGGTAAATATTTTTCAATTATCTCATCGAAAGTTGTGACACAATGGACCAATAAATGAAAGGCTATTTCTGGGATAAGGTTTGTGATGAAGATATTGACAAGTTATTTTTCAAGTATATCCCATGAGAAGTGACTAGAGAGACTTCTCCATCTTTGGAGAAAGGAATAAAAACTCTCACCATTTATTTTTTAGCATTACAGATTTCAAGCATCAAAAGTTCATATTATGCATGTTTTAGGGTGATCCCATAATAGTGGGTTACACTTTTTGGCCAAACTTCACATTGAATTGAACTTTTTTAACTAAATATTCACTTTCAAACACCTATAGCTGCTAAACCATGAGGGATTTGAAGATGATGCAAATTAACGATTTGTGACATTTTGTCTATAGATTCTAAATATATATTTAAAAAAAAATTGGAATCAAATTGTATTTATTTTTCCATCTCCTTCGATAACTAGTTTTTAATAGTAAACAACATTTTTAAAGAGTGATGTTTGTTGTATAACACATAACTTTTTTTTTTTTTTTAAAGAAATCATTCACAAGGTTCTCCCGCTCCTCTGAGTTTGAATTTTCTGTGTGCATGGTGGACTCTGTCTTGGGGGTACCCAATGGTCCCCCCCTGCCCCCCCCTGACCCGTGCTCCTCTCCCTTGGCCCCGTGTCTGATGGGTACCACCCTTGCAGGGTTAGTGCTTTCACCATTGGGCTTTTCAAAGACTTTGGCGTCTCCGGGTGTATCTTCTGTGCCGATGGTGAAGATCCCTTCGACTGTCAGTTGGAAGGATGTGCTTTCTAATGGAAAACAAGTCTCCTCCTTGTTTCAGTCTACACCTAAGATTGTCTCAAACTCTGGTGTTGTGTTTGACATTCCTGATTCAATCAATGACAGGATCCTCTCCTCCATGGAGAGTGCTGTAGTGGGGAGATTTCTTTCTTACCGTCCAATGGTGGATATGGTTCAGAAATGGGTTACGGTCCGTGGGTTTTTGGGAAGCACTATCTAGCTTTGTGCAGGTGGAAACCTAGTTTCGACCCTGCTACAGATCTA
Source organism: Sequoiadendron giganteum (assembly GCA_007115665.2). Taxonomy (NCBI): domain Eukaryota; kingdom Viridiplantae; phylum Streptophyta; class Pinopsida; order Cupressales; family Cupressaceae; genus Sequoiadendron; species Sequoiadendron giganteum. The sequence goes on along the minus strand of CM021107.1, from coordinate 145,135,774 downwards.
AATAAGTCAGCTCCTATTTGGGTAAGGCTCTCGGGTTTGCCTTTGGAGTTTTGGGATGAAGCCATCTTCAAAGCCATTGGGGATTCACTGGGTCAATTTGTTACCATGGATTCTATCACAAAATTGAAATCCAAGTTAGTCTTCGTGAGATTCTGTGTCAATATTTGTGTTGATAAAATCGTACAAAAATCTGTTAAGCTATGTTCTAAGTTGGGCAGTTGGATTCAACCTGTGTTACGAAAATGCTATGGTATACTGTCAAAAGTGTGCCAAAGCAGGGCATCTGATCTCTGATTGTAAATTTGCAGTCAGTCGGGAGTTTAAGGACAATGTGATAAATCCCACTACCCTGTTTGAGAATATTTCGAGTCCACCAAGTGACTCTGGGGTTGTTCCCCCAGGTGCTGATTAGTCACTTGAGAATCCTCCACATCCACCCTCCCTTGTCAATCCACCTTTTGAATTTACTAACCCTAGCGACTCATTGGAGTTGCCTGCTAAACCCCTGTCTATCCTTTTGGCTTAGGACCTTGGCTCTTCGGCTATTGATACCCTATTTGAAGGTGTCTCTGGTGGGTTTCCTATTCCTGGTGCTTCGAATTTTGACCCTCTGTTTAAGGTTGTCGCTTCGGGGACCTGTGGGGCCTTGATCGAGGATGGTGAAATCTGGGAGGAAGAGAGCTTTGGTATGATTGATGAATCTACTGAAAGTTTGGGGAGTTTGAAGCTTGAGAAAGTTGGGGATGAAGGGATATGGAAAACACCCAAGAAGAAAGGAAGGAAGAAGAAGGCAGATGTAGGAGGGGAACCTAAGCCAAGGAGACCTTCTCAGAGATACACTAGAATGAGAGAAACGACAAATGAGATTGCCCTGGGAAAGCAGAGGACATTGGATGTGTCCTCAAAAAAAGGTCATAAATGAGAATTATGTTATGGAACGTTCGTGGGCTCAATAGATCACACCAACAACATGCTCTGAAAGACTATATAGTGGAACATAAGATTGATGTTTGCCTTCTTCAATAAACCAAAATGTTGATGGTAAATTTTGATAAAATTGTTAACTTTTTCTGGCCTAATGCTTCCTATGTCTATAGTGATGCTGAGGGAGCTTCAAGGGGTTTGGCAGTGCTTTGGAACCCATCACATTTGTAGGATTCTGAAATATTTCACTGTAAAAATAGTGTAGGGGCTTCGTTCTCTTATCTTGGTGAAGCTTGGTCTATAGTTAATACATATGCTCCTAATCAGAGGAACACGAGAAGTATTTTGTGGCATAACATGGTAGATAAGATTAATCTGAATAAGGGAGGTCAGTGGCTTGTTGCTGGATATTTTTACTCCCCACTGTTTTCGTCTGAGAAAAGTGGTGGCCTTATGGATTACTCTAATAGCATGTTTGATCTGCCTAATTTTTTGAATTCTTCGGGTTTAGTTGATATTGAGCTAGTGGGCCAAAATTACACTTGGTCTAATAGACGGGTTGGTGGTAACCTAATTTAGGTCCAACTTGACCGCTTCCTCTGCTCTCCTCATTGGACTAATGTCGTAGATTCCAATCTAATAACCTTTCCTAAGATGGTCTTTGACCATAATCCTCTTTTGCTGACCACTAATATTTGTCTTGCTATTGGTCCCTTTCCTTTTTGCTTTGAAATAATGTGGAACGTTCATCTTGATTTCAAAAATAAAATTGCTGAATGGTGGAATATTCCTGTCCAAGGATCCCCTATGTATAGGATCTTCTTTAAAATTAAACATATAAAAAATATGGTCAAAGGATGGAACAAGAATGTGTTCGGGGATGTTTTTCAAAGGAAAAAACTGCTTGAAGGAAAGTTAAAGACCTTACAGAAAAATATGGATGAGGGTGATGACAATCAGTGGACTCACATCCAGGAACGGGAAGCAAGAATGGATTGGGAATGAGTTCTAAAAAATGAGGAGGTCTTCTGGAAGAAAAAATCTAGGGTCCAATGGTTGATGGAAGGAGATAGGAATACCTCCTTTTTTCATATTTCTGCTATCAAGCACAGGAAAAGGAATCAAATTTCTAAACTGACAAATATCACTGGGGAGGTGATTTAAAATCAAGCTCAAATTGGACTCTGTGTGGTTAACTATTTTCAAGAGGCCTATTCGGCTCTTGCTGAGGCGCCCAACCTGGCTTTGGACTGTGTGATTCCAAACATCTTCCTACCTCTATCTCTCAGGAAGATAATTTGGGAATCCTTAGGACTGTTTCTATGGAAGAAGTTCATCTAGTTACCTTTAGCATGGGGGATTTCAAAGCACTGGGGCCTGATAGTTTCCCTCCTACTTTTTTTCAGATTTTCTGGGATACTGTGGGTGGGGACCTTGTGCTTGCGGCCAGGGATTTCTTCAAATCTAGTAGGATCCTCAAAAAATTGAACCACAGTTTCATTGTTCTCATCCCCAAGATAAGTGAGCCTCTTTCTATGACTGACTTCTGACCTATTAGCCTTTGTAACACATTTTATAAGATCATTTCTAAGATCCTTGTTAACCACATCAAACCTCTTCTGGAAAAAATCATTAGTCACACTCAAAAGGGGTTTGTCCCTGGGCGACATATTCTTGATGCCACTTTGAAAACCCATGAATTGCTCCACTTGATGGATAGATGTAACAATGCGGGGATGGCTCTCAAGCTTGACATTTCCAAAGCTTATGATAATGTGTTATGGGACTTCATCTCGAAGGTTTTGGCTAAGTTTGGCTTTAACAGTTTGGTCATCAAACTCATTATGGAATGTGTTAGCACTGTCAAGTTCTTGGTTATGATTAATGGATCCCCCTGTGGGTTCTTATCTGTTGGTAGAGGGCTTAGAGAAGGTGATCGCCTGTGCCCCTATCTTTTCATAATGATTGCTGATGTGCTCAGTAGGAATTTCATGGGTCTGTTGTTAGAGGGCTCCATTTCGGGTGTTAGAGTGGCTTCCTCTCTGGATCCAATTGTTGTGCAACAATCTGTGGATGACACTTTTCTATTTGGAAAGGCCTCTATGGTGGAAGCCAGGAAATGGAAAGCTTGTCTTAACAACTATGCCTCTTGCTCTGGCCAAAGCATCAATTACAATAAAAGCAAGATTTATTTCTTTAACTACATGCCTAATTTGAAAAACAGGGTGACTGCGGTTCTGGGATGTGTTGGTGATTTTCTCCCGTCGGTGTATTTTGGGCTCCCCCTCATGGTTAAGGAGGTTCCAATGGAGTTCAGGAACTCGGTTCTGGAAAGGATTCAAAGGAAATTGGATGGGTGGAAGGGCTCTATGCTAAGCCATGCTGGAAAACTCCAACTTCTCACTGCGGCTATCCAAGGTATCCCCACTTACTTTCTTTCCATTTTAAAGATGCCCAAGTACATTGCTGATAAATTTGAAAGAATTCAAAGGAGTTTCCTATGGTCTGGTACTGAGGTAAAAAATAAATTTGCTTTGGTGAAATGGGAAAGGGTCTGCTATGCTAGAATTTGTGGTGGGCTTGAAATTAGGAAGATTGTGAACTCTAACAGGGCTCTGATGGCCAAGGTTGGTTGGGACCAGTTAAGGAACACTAAGGATTGGTCTAAAATTTTGAATTCCAAATAACTCCAGAATAGTCCCTTGATTGATTGTCTTCGGAGCCTCACCCCTAGGGCTCTATTATCTAGAGGAGCATTTGTAGTATACAAGGCCTACTAAAGAAAGAGATTAAATGGAAAATAGGCAATGAGATTAGAATCAAATTCTAGGTAGATACTTGGCTAATTGACTCCTTTCTGGCTTGCTCTGACTTTGGGGCGGTGATGGGAGCGATTCAAAAATTCTTTGGCATACATATCAATGACTATGTTTCTGGACCACCCGGAGCTAGGATTTGGAAGGATCTCACCCTTTGTTGCCCTCATTCTCATGACCTTTGTTGTCTGGCTCGATCCCTTCAAGTGATTCTTTCTAGCACCAGGTTTCCTTCCTATGACAAGGAGGATGAGTTTTTTTGGACTTTAGATAGATAGGGGGATCTCTCTATGCGGTCAGCTTACAGACTGCTGACTAACGAAAATTCTGCTAAGGAACCTTGGAAGAAGGTTTGGAATCGCCACATGATCCCTAAAATTATTTTTTTCCAGTGGACAGCCTGTCATAATAGGATTCTAACCCAGGACAATTTGAGGATTTAGGGTTTTTGTTTTTCCAATAGATGTTTTCTTTGCAAGAAAGGGGAGGAAACTGTAAGTCACCTTTTATTACACTGCCTGTTTGCTGCCGAAGTTTGGGGGCTGGCTTTTGAGAAATTTGATGTCCCTTGGGTTATGAGAAAGGATCTTTTATCGTTCATTCTGGGTTAGTATGGCTCGTTTTCCCACCCTCTTCCTGGTGAAATTTGGAAGCAGGTCCCCCCTGTCTTAGGATGGTGTTTATGGAAGGAGAGGAATAACAGGGTCTTCAAGAATATTGAGAGGAGTCCCAAGGATGTTTTTGGCATTGGTGTTAGGCTCATTAAGGATAATATCTCTCTCTTTAATGGGAAACCCCCGGAGAAGGGGCCATTGGATTACAAAATAAAAATGGCTAAGGAGTGGTACCAGGATTTAAAGGTGAACTCTGATAATTCAAAACTTTTAGCTAGAAAAAATACTAAATGGGTGCCTCCAGATAGAGGATGGTTTAAACGTAATTTTGATGGGGTTGCTAAGGGCAACCTAGGTAGGGAAAGTATTGGTGGAGTTATCGAAGATTCTATGGGAGCTCTGGTGGCGGGATTTGTTGGAGGTATTGGGTTTCAGTCTGCTTTAGTGGCAGAGGCTCATGCGCTGCTAATGGGCCTCAAAATTGTTGTTTCTCTAGGGATTTATTATCTCCACATTGAAGGAGACTCCAAGTCGGTTACAGATGCTGTAAATAAAGATAGATTAATTGGTTGGAATACTAAGGACATATTGTTGGATGTTAGTTTCCTTTTATCCAAATTAAGGGATAAAAAGGTGACTCATATCTTTAGAGAAGGCAACCATGTGGTGGATGCCTTGGCTAATCTTGGCTCGGGATGGGATTCTGCTAAATTTTGGAGGAAAAAAGAAAGGTTACCACCAAATATTCAAGCTTTAATCATGCAGGAACAAAGCCACCATGGTTTGCAATGATTTTAAATCCTTGGATGATAAGAGCTGAATGGGGGGCCCACTGGATTTTTTGGGGGATCTGGTGGATGAGTGTCAACATGGAAATGGTGTACAGGTGGAGGTTTTCTGGCGAAGATCTTTGTGTGTGGGGCACGAAAAGGAGGATCCACGAGTCTGTCCTTTGGACTTGGTGGATGTGGTCGGGTTCTAAGGTTATGGTGATGTGGTGGGGTTGGGACTTAAAAGATGGTTACAAGTATAATTGTGGAGGCTTGATGAAGGATAGTTGGAAGTACGTGACCTCATTAAATCTATGGAGTCATAGTGTGCAATATATTCTCTTGGGGATTGTGGGATTTCTTGTTATATCTCCTCCTTGCATTTGGTGGTGCGAGTGTATTTATAATGATTTGACTATTCATGATGGGAGATGGCCTCCTTCTAGGGGCTTCAAGCTGGTTAGTTTAGCGTGGGACTCTTTTGGATCCATTTGGATGGTTTCTAATTTTAGTTATTTGGCCTTTCTGCATGGTTTTTGGTGCATTCCCTACATGTCCGCCAATTCTTGCCTTCTTGGTTGTAATCATAACTTCCTTAAATTTAGTGTCAAATCAGCCTGTGGTGATTTTCCCTTTCGCGCGTGTGACCTATACGCAGGTGTTATTATCCTCTGTTGTATACCTTGACTTAACAATCACATTGTGATTATCATTCAGGACTGTTGCAATTGACATTTTTTGTAATTTCTTGAGTTTTCTATGCAGGTTGGTAGTATGGGTGGTGAGCGGGTTAGGACTGAACCTGACAACTGCGAGGAGTTTCAAAAAAATGCTTTGGTCTGAAAAATTTGTGTGGAGGGTGGCATTTATCAACTTATGGAGTGCTTGGTTGGTCATGATCCTATCTTATCGGGCTAGTTTGCCAATTCGTGGAAGGACCGTTGGGTCTCCATTGGTGGTATATCATTTGAAATAAGTGAGGAAGTCATAGCACAAGTGACGGTTTTACTATGTTTAGGGAAAAAATACCCCAAACACACCAAGAAGCCAGATCATGAAAGCTTAAAATCCTTTTTCAGAGGTGAGGAGGCCTCGGTGCGGAATCAGTCAGGGTTTGAGAGGGATGCTCTCCCGAAGCCCTGGGATCAGGTGTGCATGGCGCTGATGAAGTATGTTACTTTGGAAGGTAGGTTTAAAACCTGTTACTTTTACCACTTGCCTTTGTTAAACCATCTAAGACATAAGACGTTGCTCAATTTCTCATTTTTTCTTTTAATGGACCTTGAAAGCTATGTCGACAATGCAAAGAGTCGGCCAGCCCTAACCCCTGTCATCTCCCACTGCTCCCGCTCCATCAGGGGCTTATTTTGAGACTATATCACTTTCATATGTCTCTTTGTCTACCTAAAGCCATCACGATAGTCCACATTGAGAACATTGAACCCCTTTCAACTATGCAGATTTCCCCGGTCAAGTCTAGAAGCCCTCCTAGGAAATCCAATTCGGGCTTTGTGGGGAATCCTAAAGCCAAAATTACCACCAAAAAACTTAAGGGTGGGATGGGCAAGGCCCATGCCAGTGTGGTGGAAGGACTTTGTGAACTAAAAGCCACTCAGGTAGACTCGGCCTACAAGGCCACTTCAACAAAAAAAGGTAAGAAGAAAAACATGTTGGCCTCGACGGCTAAGGATGGAAAGGGCAAGAATTCTGTTAGGAGAGACTCAAGAGGTGATACGGTTGTGGGGACCACTGAGACAATGGGTGGGGAAAATTCCAGGAGGAGATCGAGGAGGCTGGCTAAGAACAACAAAAATAGGTTGATTATTGAACTCCGAGGAGGAGCAGTCTGTCAACAAAGGTTACAAGGAAGAAGATTTTGAAGATGAGGAGGAAGATAATGTGGAGAGGCCCCAGTTTACTCTAGTGGACAACAAGCTTCCTATTGATGGCTCTACCTCTCACTCTCTACATCCCCTGGTGGATGAGCTTGGAGAGATTCAGGGGACTATGGACTTCGGGGTGGAGTCGGGCGATGTGGTGAAGAGAATGGACACTCTCGACAAAAAGTTTCGGGGATTAAACTACTTCACCATTAAGTTGGTTCACTTTGTCACAAGCACCCTGTCCAATGCTATAAAGGAGGAGCTGGAAGGAAACAACAACCAAGAGAACAAAGAATGGGTGGGTGATGAGGCGGTGGACCTCCTGATTAAAAACTGGGACAATGCCAGTTACCTGCTCCCTGTGCCTATCTGTCAACTGTTGCTTTGTGGTCATTGTGTTGCCTTTGGGTTGTTTCTTCTTTTTTTCCATTATGTTTGCTATTTAATCTTGTTATTTTTTAGCCCTAGTGGCTTGTTGTGAAGGGTACGACGCCATGAAAATGCTACTTAACTTTTCAAAAACACATAACATTTTTTAAATGAAGGATAAAATTCTACTTTTTTTGAATTTAGATTTTTCACTATGATATATAGCTCCTTTATTTGGTTTCATAGTGTTTTATTGAATTTTTTTCTTAATTAAGTTTTGAAGTCAAACCAATTACAATTTAAATATAGGTTTACTATATAACACAACTTTTTTTGTATGTATCCAGAATTTTTTTTTTGTTGGATCAAGGACACCAATACCAAGAACATATATATTTTTTAAAATTATTTTTTTGGTAATCTACTATTTTTCCACATGTGCAAAACAAAGAGCTTGATTTTCAATGAAAAACCTACATTCACAAGAAATAAAAAATAAATTATATAATAATCAAATTAAATATATTTAAAATTATAATTTTTGGGAAGCTTATAATAAGGACTACATACTTACAAAACATAAATTTTAAATGAATCCATTTGATCCCCCAAAAGGTAAATCAAAAGTGTTTTTTTATTAGCATTTTGATAGGTGTAGAGGAGACTCCATTATAGGTATGCTTTAAAAATACCAGGGTTCTATCCAAGGGGGTTTGATCAAACTATATTTAATTAAAATTCTTTAAATGAAACCTTTCAAGGCTTAAATCGTTATATTTTCTAAAAATATGTGATTTCAACAAAAATCAGGATGTCCTAGAAAGTGTAATCCATTATTGTGGTAGCACCTTGTAGGATAAATGATTGACAAAATTTTTGACTAGTGGGAAAGTGGTAATGGATCCATGAGGTAGGTGCATAGACCACTCAAGATCTTGTCCTCCTATTTTTTTTTGAAATAGTCTCATAATATAAGTGTCATTGTAAGCCACTTCATGGCATGCCATAGAGAGCTCATTAACATGGTTATGTGGGTCTCCTTTCCATTTATACTTATCTAGTTTAAGAACTTTAAAATTTTGAGGGAAAGGGATTTGATGTTATTGATTTATCAAACGGGTAGGGACATAGTTCTTCAATTTTGTATATTTTATTTTGTTGTAGGGTCCCTAATTGCATCTCGTTAAGGGTGTCCTTCATCTCTTGCCACTCTTGTATGAAGAGATTCCTAGGAGTTGGAGTTGGCACATGTGATGGTGGTTGTTGGTTATATGGAATTTGTTGGTAATTAACTGATTATTTTTTATATGTGGAAGGTTGTAGGTATTGTTTTTGTTGAGGGGGCAGTTCTTGTTGGTGTTGTATAGGAGGTTGTGATGTGTTCAAAGGTGGTTGGTATTTTTTAGGCTGAATATATAGTGGTTGTTGTTAGATAGTTTGATGTTTTGGGATAAAATTTGAAGTGTTTAAGGGTTATGTGTATTTTTTTTGTGACTAGGTTTGTTGATAATTAGGTTGAGATGTAGGAAGTGGAAGGTAAGATGTAATGTTTTTTTGTGGTGAAGTGTAAGTTTAAATTTTAGCTAAGTTGGTTAGTGATGGTTGAGGTAAGGACAAAGGTACCTAATGATTGAATTAAGGGTATCATGGAAGGGAATGAGGTTTCACATTGAGGGATGTTTCAGCTAGTTATGTTATGTGGAATCCTAATGGATGTGGGGTTAGACAATGTGTTACATTGTAAGGTAGGTGGGGTTATAATCCTATTAATAGGATTAGATAGTGTAGAACTAGACAAAGTAGCAAAAAATTCATCTAGTGGAGAGTAAGTATTATTAGGTCGGTAGTCACTTGTTATTATGGAATTTTTATTTTTTAAAGTCATTAATAAAGTTAAAAAGGAGTTTGTAAAGCCTAAAATGCTTGCTAAAGAATATAAATTTTATTTGCTAATTCAAGTCACCAAAGTGAAAAGTTTTAGTTTTTGTTTCATGAAGACCTGTGTAGCATGAAGAAGCCAAGATTTTAGGGTTTATTTATTTATGGAGAGAGTCTTAAACTAGGCCTAGCATAAAAAATTCTCTTTATCTCCCTAAAATTTGTCCACATTGCTAAAAGATCAACAGGTGTATGGATTTTTGGAGGAAGTTACAAGAGTTTAGTAATACTTTCATATTGAAGTCAAAGCCTTGGAACATTGCAAAAATGGAGGTTTGTTGCAGAAGGAAGGGATGCATGCTTACCAACATTGTAGGCCTTTCATTCTTCTCTTCACAATTTGACAGAAAGAGGTGGCAACAACCCAAAAATCCTCACTTTAAGCCTTTGAAATCAATGTCAGAGGTAGAAAACCCTAAAAAAAGGTAACATCAATGTAGGGTTGGAAAAATTCAATTTGACATGATGTCAGAAGAAAATAGAACAATGTCAATGGATATGTCAATCTCTTGTGATGAACTAAAATCATCAATCCCCACTTTTGGCTTATACAACAAAAGAGGTTAATGTTGCTAACATTGATAGACAAGATGTATCAAATCATTAAAACTTTCTTTCATGGTTAGTGCTATTGCTACAAAAATATGAGAATGGGAGAAAGTAAGAAATTGCAATGGAGTCCGGTCATTGCAACATGGTAGTTTTAATTTGTAGTCTCTTAGAAAAAAATGTTGAACTTAATTGAGGATGCATGTGATATTAGATTAAGGCAATAGATAATAGTGTCAAAAGGCTGGTATGATCTTACCAAACAAAGGAGAGTGGTTGGTTCCACCATATGCACATAACTATTTTTGCATCCAACCAAAGGAAACTGGAAGGTTTGTGGCAATATATCCATTTGTAAAGGAGTCATCCCTTGCAAGTGATCACAAAAGTAAAGCAACTAGACTAGTAGCACAACAAATTTTTCCTTTGAATTTAACTGCAATAAGTGAGGAGAACCCACCCTTAACAATCAAATTTGTTGATGCCTTTATTTGGTTCTTGAGTCATCATCACATTGAACACATGAAGTATTTATATTGGAGAATTTAATTTCTAATTGGGAGGACATCATAAAAATTAAGCTTAGTCCAATGAATGATTTGAAGAAAACCCTCAAGTGTTTAAAGTCAAAACATCAACATGCTCTGAAGAGTGAAGAGGGAGATACTAAACTAGAAGGTTATGTGAAGTTTTTTGACAAATATTGCAAGGCAATTTTGGGAAATATTTCACATACAAATGCATGTATTAAGGTAACTACTATGACAACAATAGTGGTAATTTTTATTGCATTCTACATCATTCTTGCAATGTCGATTTTGAAATCTATAAACTAGAAGAAGGTACATGTTGATGTTGTAGACATCCAAATTTGACCCCTCACATAAAGTTCTAATTAATCCCTTTTATCCATCCATTTCATCTTCTTCATCAACGTTAATTAAATCGTTTATTTAATTAATGTTCCCATTTTCTCTAACATTCCTAAGGTATTTAATCCAATAAATTAAATACTTTACCATTAGCCCCTTTCCCCTCTAAATTAAATAAATACTCTCATTTTTTTTTAATTTAGTCATTTAACCTTTATGAATTTAAATCAATTTTAAATCCATTATTTTCTCTCTCCTTGTCCCATCCTCCATAAACCATCCTTAATATGGATTAATTTAATTAATCTATGATTATAGATGTGCACACCCTTAATTGGGATTAATCACATCCTCAATCATAACCCACTTGCCTTAATTCTTCATTTACCACCTAATCCCTTGTTTGCACAACTTAATCACTTGATTAGGTCAAGCTAATCCCTATGCCATTTATGGAATTTCACAAGTCAACCCTTTCATTAAATGCTTCTCTTTTTGAAGAAGGCAACCCTTTCCCAAGGTGAATTTTAAATTCACTTTTATTCCTCCAAAGACTTTAAGGAATTTTTAATTCCTCAAAGGTCACATCACATACATAGGGACAAGGACCTCCTTTATGAGGAGATCTTGTCTAATCCCAAGGTACTAGAAAATACCTCCACCTCATGTCCTCTTGGCCACATCATCCACCACTTGTCAAGATGTGAGGACTTGTGAGTTCTCAACTCACCTAAGCCCTTGATCTTGTCCAAGGTGGCTACATCTTGGACATTGATTCTTTAAGTGGATTTCCCCCTAAAATTAGAGGATTTTCCCTCATTTAAAAAAATTCACCAAATTCATTCAACACTCAAGCAACTCAAATTTCAACTTAGCACTCTTAAGAACTTTGCATTCATCCTCCATTTCTGCAACTTTCAAGCTCCCATTCTATCCACATACAACACTTGCCAAAATACCCACTTGCATCATTGCATTCCTCATCACCTCTACTCTATTTTGCATCCATTTTTGTGTCATTTTCCATTAAAGGAGCACACAAAATTGATCGATCAACAGGGCCAACCAACCGATCAAATTGGGCAAGGTAATATCGTTCATTTCTTTCATTTGTTCAAGTTCAACTTAGGCCTAATCGTGAGGTGTTGTTTGTGTTTTCTTTGTTTGCATTTCTTTCAGTTTTGCATTTTAGGCTTAGATAAAACACTTGCACACAGATGTTAAGTGAAATTTTTTCATCTTAGAATTTTTAAGTTCATCATTGAATAAGAAGTCAGTTTCACTTGGATTTTTAATTTTAGTTAGCATCTTTTGATTCACAAAAACTAAATGGAAATGACCCTTCCAACTAATTTGTAGCTACCCCAAATTGTATTAGTAGTGGAGAATTTTTTTCAGTAGAGTATAAGGCGCATAGAGAACTCTAGAAAGAAATGGCGATGAAAGGTTGCTCAAGAAACTAAAACCCTATTAGAACCTATTATAACTTTGTAAATTTTTATCATATGCTTTGCACATTATTCCTTTATCTTTTCAAAGTGTGAGTTATGTCAAGAATTTCCAAATAGTTAAATCCTTTTTCTAAAACCCAAAAAATTCCCTACTAGCATTAGAATTATTTATTGTATAAGGCTAGATTGTTGAACACTTCAAAGACTAAAAGGGGGGTGAATCGGTCTTATAAAAACATAATTATTTCTAAGACTTAACTCTTTTAGCAAAATGAAACCTTCTTTATCATATCAAAACCTTTAAACACAACAATCCTAGAGAAGGATATAGTAGTTTCAACTCTCAACAACTTCAACAATCCTTAATAAATGAAAGATATAGCAATTCTACTTCTAACTAGATCAACAACAATGAGAAAGAAATAGAGAACAAACACATGCACAAGGAGACACCAGATTTACGTGGAAAACCCAATGAGGGAAAAACCACGGCGAGGGTTAACTCACAATATAAGGGCTCAATGCCAAAAAGAATTGCAAGAAGGATCACTACCTTAGAGAAAGATATAAAAGGACTTGCAAAACTAAAGCCACCACAACTTCAAGAGAAATATATGAAGAAACTGATAAGATTCACTATTTGACAGAATGATATAGAAAGTTTATAAGAGATTACTATAATTGTCAATAATTCACTTTGCTAACTGAGGCATTAAAGAATAATTGCTCTTTCCTTTCACACACTTTAGCACCACTTTGTTGGATATTCAATAAAATTCACACATAGATCTTTGCACTTGTACACAACCTCATCTTGTTGCATCTGGAATGATCTTGCATTTATATATATCACAACACTTCAAAAACTTCAATTATGTCGACTAGGAAGAAGATAAACAATGAATTCAACTAGTCAGCCACCAAAACATAATGTGGTCCTATCTAGAAGATAGAGAGGAGCAAAAAAACTCTTGGCACTTCTTCCAATGTTATCCAAAATAATTTACATGCTAGCGCACATCAACCTAAGCTGGCATCAAGGAAACATGTGGATGAAACGTGAAGCACATAACTAGTCGGCCTATAAACATTATTTAAATTGAATTAACTTGATGTGGTCCCAAATAGTATCTAGTTCAAGTCCCAAAACATACAAAACACATTTTTAATTATTGGTTTAGAACCCCAAGCACATGGCGCAAGAAAAAGAATAGTCCATCTTGACTAGATATCCACAAAAGACCAAGAAAGCTAACTCAAGTTATGATGCAACACCAAACTAGCCAATTAGCAATGTGTAGATCACATGAGGATGTTCCATGAACATCCAAACATACTTTTGAAAACTCATTTCATACTTTCATGCCACCAATAGCCATGAAAATTGAACAAGAACAACACACTTTTCTAGAAACATAGAATTCTTGATCATGAGATATAACATTAAAGATCAACTTGTGAACCACTTCAACACATGCAATTGGAATTGAGATACTACACATATATTGAGAGCACATTCGCCAATCTATAGAAGCATACACATCAATGTAGATCATTTCTCAAACCAATCTAGACTACTAGCAACACTGCCAACATTTTACAATTCATAAAACTCTCCTTGGCAACATAGGTGACTTGAAAAGATAGGAGTACAACATCCACATAGCACATTAAATCCCAAATTGAAAGACCAAATTTTCAACAAATTGGAGGAATGCTTCATCAGGAACAATAGGATAGATCATAATACATACTGTAGACCTTCAATAATATCTCTCCACTATTAATCATGCTTCTAATCCTATCTTAATGCTTCTAATCCTCATCCGAAAATATCATTATAAAACCAAATATTTTGATAAAAATAATGCACAATACAACTTTCTTTGACATGGAACATGACATGGCATCCAATCATGAACTGCAACACTTCTTGGATAAGGCATGACATCCAACCATGAACTTCAACAACTCTTCTTAGATAAGGCATGCCATCCAACCATGAACTTTAGTAACTCAAGCATTGACACCAAAGACAACTAATTCCAACAATCTTCCTTACATATCAAGTGTTGACAATAAAGACAACCACATACAATCTATGAAGTGTTGACATCAATGATAATCACCAATCAGTGTTGACATCAATGACAACAACTGTCAAAAATCTCCCCCTTTGGCATTGATGGAAACACATGTTTCTCTCTCCCCCTTTGACATCAAGGACAAAGGGCCATATACACGTGCACAAAAATAGGAGATTCAAAGGGAAAAAAATATCTTCAATTGAAGTAGCAACATATTCTCCCCCTTTGACTAGTAGCACAATTATACATGCACAACAACTATAAATATTCTTTAGGACTCCCCCTTTCTACCAACTCCCCCTGAGAGGTAGTACTCATGAATCCAAGAGAAAAGGATATGATATGGATTTCTCCCCCTAAATAGATGCACCATCTATGCATCTAGTTAAAAAAGGAGGGGCAATTACCCCTAACTTTTGTCAGAGATACGTAAGAGTATCTTGTGAAAGTTCCTTAGTGAAAATATTCATAATTTGGTCCTTGGTAGGAACACACTTCATATTTTGCAACTTTCTCTCTTAGAAAGTGAAACCGGATTGAAATGTGTTTTGTTCTTGAATGCATTACCGAATTCTTAGAAATGTTAATAAAAAAATATAGGAATAGGTTCATTATAAACCACCTTCACATCCTTCAACATTTTCTTCATCAAAATCACTCGAGTGCAACAATATTTTGCTTTTGTTGTGGACAAAGACATTGAGTCTTTATTTTTAGTAAACCATGAGACCAATATATCTCCTAAAAATGATGTACTACCACTTGTACTTCTTTAGTCATCCACACAATGTGTCCAATCAACATCAGTATAGGCACTCAAAGAAAATTTATTATCCTTTTTATACGCTAGACCATAATCTAGAGTTCCCTTCAAGTATCTAAAGATTCTTTTCCCAACTTTTTCATGAGATTTCTTAGGATAGGCTTTGAATCTAGAAACCAAACATATTGCATGCATGATATATCATTCTTAAAATACATTGAGACATGTATAATTTCCACACGAGCTTATAAATTGATTTGTACTTACCCTAATCCGTACAAGTACCCAAACATATGTTTTGAAGAATAGATAGGCAACCGAAACTACCTGTAGCATACTTGTTATTTGAAAAATGACTTGTAGACCATTGGAACATCTGATATCAAAGTTGTGTCTATTATACATTCCTAAATATGTCCATAAGATTGTATGGATAAATCATCCTTTCTTGAGGAATGTAGAGAATTCCAACAAGCCTTAAATCATTGCTTTATTTTGTCAGGGTATAGATAGAATTTATGTTACTTTTTTTAATTTAAAAGGTGTAAATAATTTAGAACTTGGATATAACACCTTCACATCTTGACCAACTTATCATCTGGACTGTAACACAAAATCCTTTTTTGTGGAGAGGTGCAAACCAAAACACCTTGAATTCACCAAAGAGTATGCATAGTGAATGCTTTGGTACACTTTTGAAGCTTACCTTTATGTGTAGTAGACCAAACTGAAATGATATCACTTAGAACAAGTGTACCAACTTCCACTCATCTTCTACTTCTCCCAAAACCTTCATCAAAAGGTTCATATCTGCAAAAAAACTTTATACTCCAATGAATCTAACTCTTCATGCTAAAATATTCAACATCATGTTCTTTTGAAGGGGCTTAAGGTTATATAAATGAAATATCCCCTGAGATAATGATCTATATTAGTTTGTATTATAATCTTGTGAAAAATGCACAAGTGTAGACTCATCCTTCATTGCACTCTTGGCATTGTTCTTCTTTTTCATTACACTTTCTTTGCTAATTAGAGGTTTCGTCCTTTTCTAAACAAGTGGCTTTATAAAGCCATTTCTACAACGGTTTTCCTTATGTCCCATCTTGTTGCATTTGTAGCACACAATATTGTACTCTAGAACAAAGTTGTTTCTCTTTGAACCTTAGATCTACACTCATCAGCCTTATGCCCATAATTGTTGCAAGCATGGAAATATCCATGAAATAAGATAGTATTGTTTCTTTTTGGCATAAATGATCTTTTTCCCATGTTATTATTCCTTCATTATCTAATTCTATAATCAACAACCTTATGCCCAAAAATATTTCAAGAAAAAAAACAACCTCAAGAATGGATTGTTTGAACTTGGTAGGAATATGTTGTCTTGCAAATGGAGTTCTAAATCCTTTATTCTTCTGGTCAAAATTGGATCCACCTTCTTTCTTTCCATTTTGAATATTCTTTGCATCTTCAAAGGCACTCTTCTTAGAATCTTAGTGCAAGCTCTTTCCTATTTTGTCTCAGTCTTTTCATTTGATTTGGAGCTATCAAGACTAGACTTCTCTCCTTTGTCAATTTGTTCTCTTCCTCTTTTTAGGTCAATCCTTAGAGTGGCATTTTCCTCCTCAAGTTTCAAAAATTCAATAATATTTTCTTTGAGCTTGACATTCAAGCAATCTTCAATCCTCTTTCCTTGTTCAACCTTTACTTTTAAATTAGGGAGCATACCTTTTTTCCTTTATAGTTTGATTCCACATTCCTTATCTCCTAATTTATCTTTTAATTTATTAGTTTCTTCATTTATTTTTTCAAGTAGACTTTCATATTTCTAATTTAGTGCCCTTGCTTCATTCAGGTCTTTCAAAGAAGATTGCAGTTTTCCCTCAAAACTTATGTCCAAATCATCTAAATTGAAATCCCTACCTTTAGGTTCCATTGACTCTAGATTCGAATAAGATGAAAACATATCTTCATCACTCAAGGAGTCAGACTCCTTATTTTTTTCAATACTGCACTTTTTGTCAACATTAAAGGCCATGAAGAGGGTTTCATCATTTGATTCATTCTATTCATTTTGAGAGGAACAAATTATTTCTTTGGAATAAAGCCCGTTTTTAACCTTATTTCTTTTATTGCTATCATCTGACTCTTTATAAGGATATTTGGATGCAAAATGACCTATTCTTCCACAATTGAAACACTTGAATGGTAACTTACCTTTGTATTTTCAAATGCCTTTCTTCAATCTTCGTACAAAGTTTTCTTCAACTTCATCAAAGTATTCATTATGATCAAGAGCCCCACCTTCAATTTTTTTGTTGGCTTTGAAAACTTACCTTCCCTTTTTGGAACATCTTTATCAAACTCTCTCATTTCAAAGGCAATAAGAGCACCAAACATTTCATCAACTAAATAATGATCCAAGTCTTTTGACTCTTCAATGGCAAACACTTTATGACTGTAATATTTTGGGAGAAATCTCAAAACTATACCCTACACATAGGGATATACTAGAAAAGGCTTTATCAACATCCTCCATCCCTGAGAATATTGATACAGATCAGTTTCAAGCTATGATAGGGCATATCATTACCCCTCATCTTCCCACCTTCTCGGAACATGATCTCCCAACACAACCATCTCACAATCACGCTATGCACCTTGAGGTCATTGCTCATAAGAATAAGGTATTATTAGTAGATGAAGGCACTGGTATAAATGTTTGAACCCTTCAATTGGACAAGAACTTGGTTTATTTAGAGGATGCTATTGAAAAGATAGAGTACAACCATAAGGGCATATGATGATCAAGAATGAGTGTTGCAAGGAATCATCAAGCTACCTATGCAAGTGGAACTCTTCATTGTTAAAATCACATGGCAAGTGCTAAATCTTGACCTCCCATACAACATATTGCTTGGTCAAACATGGATTCATGTCATGCAAGCTATAGCTTCCACCTATCACCAATGTGCCAATCTTACTTTTGAGGATAAAGAAGTTACTATCCATGGAGATCTTGAGCCTTTCTACTATTGCAATAAACTTGAGGCTAAGTTCTACAAGATCCCCCAAATACCTAAAAAATGATGGTCCTACATCCTCCTCATTTGTTGACCCATATTCCCTCGCATCTACCTCATAATCCAAAACACCCATTGTGAAAAACATACCCAACATCAAGGCATTATTCAAGAATGATATTTGTGGGGATTATAAACTAAAGGACACTTTTGCATTGGGAGAGCTACCTCTTTCCCATAAATCTCATGGGAAATCCCACCCTATCAAAAAAGTGGTTGAAATATTGAAAATGGCATCTACCACCTTCACTAAGTGGGGAGACTTGAATAAAGAAGATGTCAATGAGGAAGATGTATCTAAATTACTCTATCAAGACAACCTACCCATGCTTGTTCTTCCCATGGAAGGTGATGATAAAGGATTACAACTAATGACGGGATGGGGATACAACAAGAATGAAAAGTTGGGAAAAAATGACAATGGTTTGCTAGAAACCATCATTCCTGAGAGACATCCAAAGAATCTTGGCTTAGGATGTACTACTAGCAAGGTTACCCTTATTGGAAAAGGTAATTCTAATAAATGGGTTGAGGCTTCCTATTGGTTACAAACATCACGTGATACTACCCTAGATGACTTTCCCCTCAACATTACTAACTTATTTGAGGATAACTCTCTTTATGCTATCTGTGACATCTTTAACCCCAAATGACCAAACCATTGAACTAAGCCTACTATACCCTCAATTCATTGATTGGGACAATGAGAACCACGAATTCTAGATATATTAAAAAATGATGAAGCAATCTCAAAATTCATGGGACTCCGCAACAACTTACCATGTGGGGATCACAAATCGGGATTTGATATAGAGCTAGACACATAGGCAAACTATGGGGAGACGATTGAATCCCTCGATCGCAAAATTGACAACATGAGAATAACATGTAGATATTTAAGTGAAAACTGCACCATGGCACTTTTAGATCACAAAAAAGTAAAAAGATAGGACATATCCAAATGTGAAAACCTCTCTGAGGCACCCAAGGATGAAAATTCAATCTCCCCCTTAGTGCAATGCATCCAAAAATATCAGTAGTAATGGCAGAGAAAGCTACTCTAGTGAATGTAGGAATAGAAGAGGAACCTAAGATAACCTTCTATTCTGAGTCATTATTGGATGAAGGAAAAAATAACTTAGTGGAATTCTTGAAAGAAAGAAGGGAAAAATTTGCACGTTCCTACACAGACATGCCTAGGCTCAATCCTAAAGTGGTTGTGCATCATTTAGCAGTGTATCCTGAAGCCAAACCAATCAAATAGAAATTAAGAAAGATGCACCCTGAAATAGCACTCCCAGATAAACTATAGCTACAAAAGATTCTTGATGTCAACTTTATCTAACCAATTGACTATCTTGATTGGGTTTTCAACCTAGTACTAGTCTCCAATCCCACTAGCGACATCAAAATATGCACAAATTTTAGGGACTTGAATAAAGCATGTCCAAAGGATGATTTCCCTCTTCCCAACATTGACATCATTTTTGATTTAACTGCAAGAAATGAAATGCGATCACTAATGGATGGATTTTCAGGCTATAACCAAATCATGATTGCTAAGGAGGATCAACATAAATTTGCATTCACTTTTCCATGGGGAACATATTGTTGGAACATGATGTCGTTTGGGTTAAAGAATGTTGGAACAACTTATCAAAGGGAAATGACCCTAATCTTTCATGATATGATCCATAAAATAGTTGAAGACTATGTGGATGATATTTTTTCCAAATCAAAAACAAGGAAGGAGCACATAGAGGTATTAGGACCCATCTTCGATAGGCTTGAAGATTATACTATACGATTGAATCCAAAAAAGTGTGTCTTTGGGGTTACATTAGGCAAGCTTCTTTGCTACTTAGTGTCACAAAGAGGGATGGAGATAGATCCAACAAATTTGAATGAAATATTAGACATGGAGCCACTACAAACATTGAAACATATGAGAGGGATATAAGGAATGTTACAATCCATTAGAAGATTCATAGTGCAACTGTCAAACAAGATCCACCCTTTCTCACATTTTATCCATAAAGTAATAACATATAAGTGGGATAAGAAATGTGATAAATCATTTGAATAGATCAAGGAATACTTACTATCACCTCCATTTCTCATGTCATCAATACCAAACAAGCCATTGATCCTATACATCTCAAAGACATCAGTAGCATTAGGATATCTTCTAGCCCAACATGATGAAACGGGAAAAGAAAGAGCTATCTATTATATCAGCAAGAAATTGATAGGATATGAAATTAATTACTCATCCATTGAGAATGCATGCCTAGCAATGTTTTTTACTTCACAAAAATTCAGGCATTACATGCTTTCGCACCAAATCAAGCTTACTACTAAGATCGACCCATTAAAATATCTGTTATCTAAACCAACTCTCACTGGGTGAATGGCCAAATGGGTAATGATCTTAACAGAGTTTGACATAGATTATGTGGAGTGCAAGTCTATCAAAGGAAAATCTACTATAGACCAACTAGCAGAAGCCCCCATTTATGCAGAGAATCCTTTGATATCTGAATTTCCTGATGAGTTGGTCTTTCTTCTTAATACAATGGATTAATGGAAAATTTACTTTGATGAATCATATACCCAACATGGAATAGGAGCAAGTATTCTCTTTATCACCCCTCAAGGTAATTGTATTCCAAGGTCATATCGGTTGTCATTTCCATGTACCAACAATATTGTTGAGTATGAATCTCTTTAGAATAAAAAGTTTAAGAATAGCAGTCTAATGGTTGATACAAGAGTTAAAATTCTATGGAGACACGACTAATTATTAACTAATTCAATGATGACTACCAAACCAAGGATGATAAACTCACTCCTTATAAGAAGATAGTAGAAAATCTAAAGGAATTATTCATTGATATAACCTTTGAGTAGATACCTTGTGTAAATAATTGAGCAAGAGATGCCATGGCGACAATTTGATCTTTGTTAGAAATTCCACACAACGTACTTCAATATGAATTCTTGGTAGAACAACTTCTCATACCATCTTTCAAAATTATTGAATCTAAATTTGTGTGTAATCATTGGTCCTAGTTCCTTGTAGTATCACAATATATTCACCTATCTTAGCAGAGGTACCCTTCCATCTGATATCACCTCTCACAGTGGGGGATTGAACTCATAGGAAATATTACTCCCAACTCATCTAATGGCCATAAATTAATCATCATGACCACTAAATACTTTACCAAGTGGGTGGAATCCATTCCTATGACATATATAATGGGGAAGAAAATCTCCAAGTTTATCCTAAATTACCTTATTTTTTGCTATAGTGTTTTGCAAGCCCTTATCTCAGATAATGAAACAACCTTCAAGAATTGGGATGTAAGAGAGCTATTCCAATGATTTAACATCCAACATCGGTTCTCTACCCCTTATTACCCCTAGGGAAACAGTCAAGTTGAGGCTACAAAAAAGACCATTCTTGAGATCCTAAAGAAAATAGTCAATGAAGCTAGATGTGACTAACATCTAAAGTTAAACCCCACCCTATGGGCCTATCAAACCAATATTCACTCACCTATAAGCACAACCCATTTTTGCTTGGTTTATGGATTAGAAGCCATCCTACCTATTGAGGTCAAGCTTCCCTCTCTATGAGTGTCACTATAGAATTTGATCACTAATGAAGAATATAGGGTATCTCAGTTGAATAAGTTAAAATTCTTGTATGAGCATCATCTTGATGCTCTAAATCATTTACAAGCATACCAGAACTGAATGAAAGGAAGCTACAACAAGAAGATCAAGAGTTAGTCTTTCCATGTAGGGGATCTTGTTTTCAAGTAGAATCAAAAGAATGTTCTAGATCAGGACAATAAAGGAAATTTTGAGCCTAATTGATTGGGCCCATTCGTTGTCACAACGAGCTATGGATCAGGAGCTTACCAATTGTCAATGCTTGAAGGAGAACACTTGCAGGAGCCAATCAACAATATACATCTTAAAATTTTTTATGCATAGGCTTGAAGGGTGTAAATCTAAAAAATAAAAAATAAAAATAAAAATGACAAAAATCGAAAAAAAGAAAAGAAAAAGAATTAAAAACAGTAAGGAAAAAAATTGTCCTCTAGTGAAAACCACTTTGGTGGCACTTTGGGAATGTACCTTTGTGAGAACTTGGAAAATAGGTGCCGTGTGTAAATAAGCACCTCCATCTATCTTTGGCTCTTTAGCTTATCATGATTCACATCACATTCATCCATCACATCACTCATCCTATTTATTCCATCACCCATCTGCATTTGTATTATAGCTTGATATTGTAAAGTATCATATTCCCCTTTAGTACTACTTGGCATATTCCTAAGGTCAGTTTGTCCTGTCTATATCGAGGTAGTCTATTGCATCACGTTAGGGGAAATTTTTTATTCTTTGAATTGGGTTCTTGTATATCTTAAGGTTATTTGAAATCTCATTGAAAATCCTAAAAGCATTCGTAAAACCTCATCAAAATCCAAAAACATCAAAAACTTGTATAGTCAAAAATCTAAAAACATTCTAAAAGTTGTAAAGTAAAAATCCAAAACATCCAAAACACATCAAAATCTCTAAACAAGTAAAAATATCGAAAATCCAAAAATAGTACCATGTCGAACTACTTTTTTCTCTAAGCTTGAACATAGGCAAGGCCATCATTGATGTGCCCCAAGACACCCTACGTCGGTCCTTTAGGAGTTCATCATAATAAACTAACAATTCATCAAGTATTCATAGCTCATTAATAAACTGGTCAAAGTCATTCGAACTATGTGGTCTTTGTGTGTATAATGTAGGAAAGGCTCATCTTTGATAAGCCCTTGAGGCCCTAGGTTAGTCCCCTTTAGGTCTTGGTCAAAACTTTGAAAAGCACAAAACATTTGAAAACTTAGAAAAACACAAAAACATTTGAAAATTGAAAAATCAACACATTGGAAAACCTTCAAAAAAGACTAAACAACCTCAAATATTAGAAAACCAAAACATTCACATAAACATTCAAAAATACAAAAAACAACCTCAAAACATTTTCAAAACATCAAAAAAATTGAAATATTCTAGAAAATATCAAAAACCATCCATCCTAGTCCACTTTCACTTGCAATAAACCTCCATTCATAATAAATCAATTGTCATCTTCAAAATTTGGTAAAATAAGTAGAAAAACAAGTGTCGCGGGTCGTAAAGTGTGAACCTAAATGTCAAAATATAAAGGTCTATGTCATAGGAAAATGATTCAATAGAATTTGTATCAACAACCTATCAAACACCTAGTCTTAGTCAAAACATCTGATAAACATGTCCTAGGATGCATCCTTCCTACAATGGGCATCAACATCATAAATCGCCTTAGCTATGTTAAGTTGGAAAAAGATATAGATAGCATTGACTATTTGTTGATTGATCTTTTCTCAAGTGGTTTATCTTATTGACCCATTCCAAGGGCCTCTCAATGATTTCTCAATGATTTAGAGAGAAAGGAATGGGGCATAGATCATTAGATTTCATTTGTTGTGCTTGTGGAATATCCTTGTAAAATAATCTTGGCGCTTACTTGCTTAGTTGTGCGTAGGGAGGTCATTTGGAGTAGATTGTTGACCATTGCACATGCTTTAGTCTGAAATATTCTAAACTTCTAAATTACATTCCAATGAGGATTTTGTATTTCAAGGTGTGAACAAGTACTATCCTATTTGTTTGTAGAGTCAAATTCCATCGAGCTAGATACAACGCCATCCTGGTTTTTCAATACCACAATGCATTGTGTCTATGTGTTATATCAAAAATAAAGAATGACACAGAGTCCCAATCCCAGAAATGAGAAAATTATCAAATCTCATCACCATATATAATAAAGTCTTAATGAATCATGGACTTGTTGGACTTCTGAATCAATCTGAAAATCAATGGTAAATCCATTCATTTTTCTTCTATCTTCTTTTCCATGCCAACTTGGTATCATGACAGTCAACAAAAATCATAATGTGCCTACCCTGCATCCACAAAAAATTAGCATACATACATCCTGCATAAGCATATCATAAAGAATGTCATCATCATATGGGAAAGATGAAAAGAAAAGCATATCCATCTCATAGCCTACCATATAAAGATACTGAAAAAGAGAAGGAAACATCCATTGCATCACATTCATCCATCGCATGTCAAATAATCATCACATCATAGATCATCTCATATCACATGGCATAAATAAGTAAGTGCATCCATAACATAAACATTTGCATCTATTGCATCCATATATAATCATAAAGCATGAAATAAAACATCACATCACATATCATAGGGCATCACATCATAAATCAAATTGGGCCATCTCATATATATATCTCAAAAATGAATGTCATGATAGAAATATCAGATTCAATAGGTGTGAATATCATCAAAAGAGAATATACAAGAGGCTATCAAAATTGAGTCAATGATTGTGTGTATTGTATAGGAGTGAATTTGCACCCCTTATGAAAATTCCCCTTTTACACATCCTCGCTTTAGAAAACCAAATCCGAAGGAAAAATTCCAAATAAGCCTGTTGCCTTCATTCCACTTGGCATCTGTTTTGTGTGTCGGTAGATGAATAACTGTTAGGGATGCCCACATGGTACACAAAAATCCACACGGCATGCTTACATCCCTGGAAGATTCCCATGACTAGAGCCTATAGAGGTGTTACACTTCCCATTGGAGGTCGATTTGTAACGCCCTCTTTGACCAACCGACCTAAATATGGTTGTTTCCTTCATTCTCTCCTTCAAATTCACTCTTCATTCCTTCATTCTAACCTCTAAGAATTCAATTAATCTCTCTACACAACATCCTCTTAGCATCCATCACTCTCAAGCAACATGTTGCACTCCATAGCAGCAACAAAAACACTCGAACTTTGTAGAGAAAGTGTGGAACACACACCATTGCAATAGAGGCTTGAGTCCTCTTATTTTCTCCCTCATTGGCTTGTGAGCTATTGGTGGAGGTGGTAAGATTTCTACTCCTCTCCTCTACGATTTGGTTGGGTAGCATAACACTATTTTGTAGTGATTTTGTGTTCTTTACTTCATTTCCTAATTTATCATACTTTTCTCCATTATCGTTATCTTGGTTGTCCGTGGAGGTGGAAACACCAAAATAGGGGCTTGACTGAGGCAGACCCCTATACAACCCCCTAACAATTTTCCTCTCTCTTATGTGCAAGTGGAAGTATTCTTGGAGCTAATTGATGAATGAGTACCTTTGTGACATCATTCTTTCCATCCTCACTCTTGTATATTTACTTTCTCATATTCATGCATATCTTTCCTACTTCATAGTGTTTTTTTGGCCCTTCAGAAGTAACTAGCTAGGTCGTTAGTATGTTTTCTCATGTTCAACCTTGTCTCTTTAGCCCTCTAGTTGTACGAACACCAATGCACCTGAGAGACGTATGTGCGTCGCGCTGTTGTGTTAGAGCCGCACTTTCATCCTCAGGAAGAGAGCTCCCTGAGACATATTTTTGACCCCAAAAACTGACTCGCCTAGCCCCATTTCGAGTTTTGGGTCTGTAGAGTGATCGAAGGACCTTATAATCCTCATCATTCTCATTTCGCATTTCCCAACACTCGTTTAAGTTGAGGTAAGTTAGAGTAGCCTTATGCTCTTAACCCTCCATGACCTGGGGCCTTGACGTGGTTGGTCCCCCTCTCTTACATTTTTGGTGAACCCGACATGAACCAACGCCTAATCCTTTATTGGTGTTTAAGCTTTTCCCTGGTACCCTTTGGTCGTTGTACCCCTAAGTGTTGTGAAGGTTTATGAGCATCACAACCCAGTCCATGACCTCTAGGTATATTGTTAGGAGAAGTGTGTGACACCTTCCGATGGAGAAGACGAAGGTCACTTCTAGTTTCTCTACATGCCTTTTCTCCGGTCCTGCAGTTGGCCTTGCTACTCAGGAGCAAGTGTCACGGGATGAGTTAGGATTCTTCGATGAAATTGACCATGTCCCTACTCCTCCTATATCTCCCACATCATCATCCATAAATGAGTGTGAAGTTGTCCATATCCCTTTTGATTATGTCGCTAGTCTTAGCAAAGGGTTGGGTGCTTTGGAGAATCACTTGGAAATCCCGAAGCTAGCTAGGGCCGCTAAAGTTATCAGCAAAATAAAGTATATGGTAGGAAAAGTCCGAACAGGCTTAGAACTCTTGGCTAGTCTCACTAGTCTGACCGAAGTGTGTGCCCCTTCGAAGAACATGAGAGCCAGTTAGGAGTGTTGATGCCTCCCACATCCATGTACATGGCCGAAATGGTCCCTTCAATTAGTAACCCCGCTGCTTTTGAAAGCTCTGAAACTATCAAAGTAAACAAAAAAAATCTAGGTTTTCACTTCACCCTTCTTGTCACCTCCAGTAGTGGAGGATTTGGCGGGATGATCAACAAAGGCTTTGATGGTGGTGGTAGCTTCAGTGGCAGAGGTGACACTAGTAGAAGTCATTCCAGTGGAGGTCATGGTGGTGGCTTTGGAAGTGGAGGTGGTTCCGGTGATGGCCACGACGGTGGGTCACGAGGTGGCTCCAGTGATGGTTCCACTAGTCCTATGTCTTCTAATGACCTGATTCTAAACACTCTTCTTCAGAATATGGGTAAGATGCAAAACCAGCTGGCGAATCTCTCCCAAGCTTTTGCCTAGCTTATCATCTAGCCCTTCTTCCAACATAACTCATTTTCGATGGAAATCCTAAACACTCCTTTCTTGCAAGGGATGGAGATTCCTAAGTTTGAGAAATATAACAGCAAAGGGGACCCGCAAATGCATGTGTCCACCTTTAATTCCTTATGTATAGACTTCTTCCATCACGATGCATTGATGGAAAAACTATTCGCTAGATCTCTCAAGGATACAACACTCGAGTGGTATTGTTCCTTGCCTGACAATTCCATCTTCACGTTTGATAAGATTTTCAACTAGTGTCTACAACAATTCCAATCCAACATCAGACCTAAGATGACCTTCTCTAATCTTGTCTAATGTAAGCAAGGAGATAATGAGAAGATTACCGATTTTATAGTGTGATATCAAGTGCTCTTTTCAAAAATCTCATACTCGCTACCTGATTTCAATGTGCATAAAGTATTCATAGGGAACTTACAAAGGCCTTGGAAAGATAATTTTTCCCTTAGGAAATACCCTTCTTTCACACATTTGTGTGCAACCCTACGGGAGTATCAACAGATGGTGGTTCAATTTGGGGGATCTTCCTCGCACTCCCATCCTGAAGGGAAGTCCATTGTGTCGATCTCTGGAAAAGGAAAAGTTGTTATGAATGTAGTAGTTGTTGTAGATGACAACGACATCAAATAAAACCGAAGTTTCACAAAGTTATCAGAATCTTATTCCTCCATCTTGCAAAATTTGTTGAAGGATAAGATCGTAACCTTTCCAAACCCTAAATCCGTTAAGCAACCTTACCCTAGCTAGTATGATGTAAATACCTATTGTTAATACCATCAAGTTAATGGACATGATACTGAACATTGCATACACCTGTGTCATGAGATACAAGATTGCATCAAGGATGGTACTATTCATCTCGATGGAAGCAAACAAAATATGAACAAATTAGTGGTGAAAGCTAATAGTGAATTACAGATATACATGAACCCATTTCCGTCACATTCTGATACTCATCCTGAAGCATATGTTAACATGGTTATTGTTACTCCTCCTTTTATGACTAGTTTTCCAAATGTAACATTCACTTTGCAAGATTTACTGATGAACAACAAACCTTCTCCACTTTATATTCTCACTCACCTCAATGGTAACATTGTGATAGGAGTTTTAGTCAACCCCATGAGTAGAGTGAATGTCATCACGGAAGAGACTTTATTGTTGAAATCCCTACAAAGGGAGGAATATGAAAAAAAAAATTCCATCATCCGTATGCATGATGGCCTTGCTCTCAAACCATATGGATCAATAACTCTATCCATCCTAGTTGGACCTAGGAATGTAGACATGATTTTCAATGTTATTCTTGAGTTTGATCTATTCAGGGTGAAGCTAGGTATACCTTGGCTAGCTTTCATGAATAGGATCACCTCTGTTATTCACAAATGTTTAAAGTTCTCCCATGAAGGTGATGTGTATGTGGTACATGTTGTTGGCTATTCATTGGATCACTTTTGGTATCTCATAGGGGATATTCATTGGATCAATTTTGGCCCACCCCAGTTGGATTGCTTCCTCCAAGAATGAACCTACTTTATAAGAATTATGTGAGGTATAAGACTGGGGGCAAAGGGAAGTCAAATCTGAACCTTCCTAAAGTTCAGAAGCCGGTCACTCCTTCTTCTCAAAAAGTAAAGGAGAAGAAGTTATCCCATCCACGGGAGGACTCTCCTCCTCTTTCTAGAGAAGATTTTTGGATGAGTATGCCTGGATTTTTCAATCTGATGATTCCACCTTGGCATAGGCCTAATATTAGGATAGTGGATCTTCCTACTAAACCACCTAGACCTTGGTACTACTTGTACGGTATGCAGAAAACCCCTCGTGGGGAATCCTTTATGTCCTAGCCTAAACAACCTCCTACCGCTTCTACTCCTAAAGCAGTGAATGGGAAAAGGCTAGTTTTTGAGGCGTTAGAGACGATTCCCCCCACTGTTTCTAAACTTGTTCCTCCTACTCCATTATAGGATTCTATCGCTCTCTGCTAGAAATAGCTATGGAGGACACTCCCATGGCTAAGCATGAGCCTTTCGTTCCTTCGCAGCCTCTGACCTCTAGTTCAAAGAGTCGTAGAAACTGCCTTGCGCTCGAGCACAAGCATCGACGAAAGGATCTCTTGGGTGAGTAGGCCACCTTACAAAGGAAGGAAGAGGTGATGACCTCCCCTGTATCAAGACCTCTTAATGTGTCCTCCTCTCTTCTTCCCTCTTCTTCCATTCAAACCATCTCTATATTGTTTCTAGCTTCCGTTGTGACTGCAAATGTGCTTGACTCCAAAAAGATGCAGGTGTTCATCACTCCTTCGGTGGAGCCACCTTTGTTGACATCCATTCAAAATATCCCGCCTTTCCCAAAGCCCATATATATGACTAAAACCTCAGTCATATCTATTGCGATTCTTTCCTCATCCTCTTCCTCTACCCTTCTTGCCTCATCTGTGGGGAGTTTTCCTCCCCCAACGAAGTAGAAGGTAAAGAGTGGTCCTTCCAGAAATGGAGGATGTAGGAGGAGCGCAACTTCAACAAAATGTGGCCCCATGCTGGATTATTTTGTCCTAGTGACGAAACCAATCTCAGCTTCTCCCGAGTTCATCACCACTCCCGAATTGATTGGTGAGCTTAGCGGTGAACCTCATGTGCAACCTCCTTTGTTCATCGAGGTGAAGCATGGCACTCCTGTTAAGTGCATTTTTAATTCAGTGGATGAAGTTTTGACCTTGTCAAATATCTTCATGAAGTTATTGACCTTAGCTCCATAAGAGCTGAGTGGAGGAGACCTTGCGGGTCCTTCCTTAGCCCTTTTTGCGGGAGGCTCGGGAGCTCCTCCCCTTAACATTCCACCACTGCAGGCTCATCCTCCTTCCCCCTATTATGATCTAGAGTGGGAAGTGGATGACCTCTTGTTCAATCAGTGTTAGGGGGAGGCCTCTTCGTTATCTTTAGATTAGATGTGTGTATGTGTTGTGATGTGTTCCTCTGCAATTGTGCTATGTGTTCCTAGATGACCCTCGTCACCCCTATTAGTGCTTGGATACAAGCATAGTTTTGTGTTCTAAACATTCTTCTATTTGTATCATCATTCTTCCATGTTTGTGATTAACTTTCAACAAATTAGGGATGATGCAAAGCATTGGGGGAATTTAGGTTTCCCTTCCATGTTGACCCAATTTTTTATTTTTATTTTGTCTTCTCGTGCATTCTTCACATGGCTTGATATAGTAGGGGGTTTATGACAGTTCATTTATATGCTATTATTATACTTATATATATTTATGAGCAATTTTGACCCCGAAATATGAGGCTACCCCCGTGCCCTTTATTCATGTTCTCTTTCCTCTTTTTCTTTTCCTTTATGTTTCTCTCTTCTTTGCTTGAGTTGTCCCTCTCCTGTGTGACAACACCACCTCTACATCACTTTGATCTTCAGAAAATGCATTTGTTGCCAACAAATTTTTTCTCAAGAACCTTCACACACTTCTTTGTAAGAATTGCATTCTCAACTTGAAACCCTGATGGAAAATGTTTCCTTCATCATGGGTTCATAAAGAAATAACTTGAGAACCTTCCTCTGAAGTGGGAACATATTTGATCTTCCCCTCACGTGGGGGCATATTCTTCCATTTGAATTACTTGATGAAATGAACATATTTCAAAAGGATTCCTTGATGATCAATCGATTTGGGAAAGAGAACACTAGCTATCGAACATCGCGTCCCTTGAGTGGACCCCTCCTCCTTTTGAAGGGTTCCTGAGGGAACCCTTTGAAATTTTTCCAACTTGTTGATGGTCTGTGTGACTGTCTGCTTACTTGCCTACGTGGCCACTTCGTGATATGTTCTATCTGTGGGTAAACATATCACTTTATGGGTGCACTCGTGAAGCCTCTCCTTGACTCTATGGAGTCTGCTTTCCAGGGTTTCCTTCATGCGAGAGATCTTGGAGGACACCTTCCTTGTAGGTCTTTGAACCTATGAGGCACTTACTCCTTGGGGTTTACTTCATGCGAGAGATATTGGGGGTTGCCTCCTTTTAGGTCTATGGGCTTGTAAGATGCTTTCTTTCTTCAGCTTCATAGTTCTATGGAGCTATGAAGTCCTTTTCTTGTCCAACACTCTCATGTTCGCTATATCATGGTCTACTTCCTTGATGGTTCAAGTATACATTTCTAACTCTGCTACTTCTTCGATCTACTTTATCAAAGCACTCATCAGTATTCATGCTCACTGAAGTGGGGGAAAATGTACATAGGAGCGAATTTTCACCCCTTACGTAAATTCCCCTTTTAGACATCCTCACCTTAGAAAACCAAATTTGAAGGCGAAATTCCACATAAGCCTGCTACCTTCATTCCAATTGGCATCTGTTTTATGTGTCAGTAGAGGAATAACTATTGGGGACGCCCGTGCGACGTACAGACACTTGCATGATGCATAGACGTCCATGTGACCTACTTATGTCCCTAATAGATTCCCATGGATGGAGCCTGCAGAAGTGTTATACTTCCCATTGGAGGTCGATTTATTATGCCCTCTTCGACCAACCGACCCAAATATGGTTATTTCCTTCATTCTCTCCTTCAAATTCACTCTTCCTTCCTTCATTCTAACCTCTAAGCATTCAATTCAGCTCTCTACACAACATCCTCTTAGCATCCATCACTCTCAAGCAACATCTTGCACTCCATAGCAGCAACAACAATACTTCATCAACTTCATAGAGCAAGTGTGGAACAAACACCATTGTAGCAGAGGCTTCATCCCAAAGCCGCGCTTTCATCCTCGAGTAGAGAGCTCCCTAAGACATAGTGTTGACCTTGAAAATTGACTTGCCTAGTCCCTTTCAAGTTTCAGGTCTGCATAGTGATTGAAGGACCTTATAATCCTCATCATTCTTATCCCACATTTCCTAACACTCCTTTAAGCTGAGGTAAGTTAGGGAAACCTTCTACTCTCAGCCCTCCATGACTTGGGGCTTTGATATGGTTGGTCCCCCTCTATTACACATACATGTATCAATTAGGCTATATATCCAAAAAGTATCTATAGAAGGAGGCTATCCCCTGTTGCCTTGGTCACCATGATGTGACTGATCCTTTCAATGGCTAAGCTATCCTAACTTCCTAACTGAGGGATTCCCACCTGACCCGCTTGGTTGTACCTAACTCTTGTGCTCTTAATCTAGTTTCCTACATGTTGGGGGGAACATCTCGATAATAGGAGGCCTCTGTAACCACATCCCGATACATCCAATGGTCTGACCTTGGTCAACCACTATGATAGCCTCCAGTTGTCACCTCCTGCCAATCTCCTTGCCTAGTTGAATATCCAAATCCTGTCAGAGTGTGTGCTCATGGTCCCACTCCCTAGTCAATGTCTACACCTATTTCCTCAACTAGTCCCTCTCAGTTGCGAGGGCCTAAATCTGAGCATCCTGAGGGTTTGGAATTGATGGAGGCTACTGTGGTTCCTATTGTGCATGTTCTTGTGGAACCTACTGATCATGTCCCTCCTACTCCCTTATCCTGACCACCCTATCCAAGGGGTTGATCTTGTTGGCCCTAATCTGGTTGTTATCCACCTCTCCCTCTAGGCCTCCCTCATGGAGGTACCCCCGTTGGATCTTCCAATCAAAGTGGAGGCACAAACCATGCACCATATGTGAGGATATTCCTAGCATCAGCCTAACCCTAGTCATATACCCATGAATAAGTAGCAAGCTATCTAAAATTATCGATAGCCACCTTTGGTTGTATCTATGGGCCCCATGTAGCCTCTCCGGTAGTCCTCACAAATATGGTAGTGTAATCATCTTCAAGTGCATCCTACACCTCACCGAACTTCCTAGCCACTCGATCAGGCAGGTACCTCTTGATCATAGTGTGCTCTCAGCCTTGCATGTACAGATTGTACCTCACATGAAACAACTGCT
Source organism: Sequoiadendron giganteum (assembly GCA_007115665.2). NCBI lineage: Eukaryota > Viridiplantae > Streptophyta > Pinopsida > Cupressales > Cupressaceae > Sequoiadendron > Sequoiadendron giganteum. Next base: position 145,102,979 of record CM021107.1, on the reverse strand, counting down.
AGTGACCATCATAGCAAGTGGGATTCGATAGCCACAACCACGATTTGAACACTATCATATTGTCGATAAATCGACGCCAATAGGGAATCCCCAAGGGAATTATATGCTGAAGAGTGATGACTGCCTTATATCAGAACACTACTAGCTCATCTAGATCCACATTTTCTATATGGACCACTGGTCTGAGCATAACTACATGCTCCCATGCCCAGATGTGTAGCAAAGTAACACCTACTCTAATGGCTCTACCCTAACAGTATAAAAATTGATGTATATTGTGATAAAGTGAGGCCAACATGATCGAGACCCATGCAAAGAGTGTCCTCTTGTAAATCATCCAATGCCATGCAAGTCCCCAACCAAGACTAAACCCTCTAACTTGCCGATCTAGGGAAACAATCTCGAAAATCAGTGCTCCAACTATCAATCTGAAAATGGGCGAATGTCCTTGATACATCACAAGATCAATTTGTGACCTCATGAGTACACCATCGTCCTGATGTAGAACCATATGGAATGTGTCCTACTCACCATCTATTTCATATATCACTCAATCTCTATGGATAGGAAGCCAAAGTATCCTCCACACATCCTCCAAAGTAACCATGGCCTCATCAGTGGGTAGGTGATATGATGATGTCTCGCTATGCCATCGCTCGACTAATACAGTCCTCATGGCCAAATGTGTCCTCACCTCGAGCATGTATGCAATGAACTAGAGCCCGATCTCCTCAAGGTGCTCCTATCAAATCTCATCCAAATCCTCTAGCTCCTCAAGCAACTCAAGTCGGTGCTCACAAGACATCAGTGGCTGGATAACCTTTTGCATCCATGAAGCACACAACGCCAAATTTGGGCTAAAATCGACAAAGTTTGGAGCTTTTTCACCCCAAATCAACAATCATGTCATTGTTTATAAATGTGTTGCTATAATTATTTTTCCAAATAGCATCACCCTTGTTCAAATCTGTAGAAGCCTCACTCTAGATAATTGCATCGCCATAATTACTGGCGTCGCCCAAACCAAATCCCAACAAGCATCACTAAATTCAATCACATTGCTATAATCAATTTGAAACGTTAATTCTAAATCCCAAGAAACATCACTATCTGCAATGGCATCACTAAAATTGATAATTATGTCCTTGAAAATCCTAAAATGTCACAATATACTGACACCTAAACTAGCCTAACTTTGATGCCTAATAAATGCAAAAAATAAGCAAAGTACAAGGAAAATTTTAATTTGTGTACCCATGCAAGTCAGCCTAGAGGCTACTAGTACTCTCAAACTCGGTTAGCGATGTGTTGTGGAAGCATGCAGTGAGCCATTTCGTTAAAGGTTCAAAGCAAAAAATACAGGAAATCTCAAAGTGTGAATGTACAAATGAATTGAAAGTGACCCCTTTAACATGTATTTATGTCCAAAAATTAGGGTTTTTTTCCCTAAATTGATAGGAAAGCTAGGGCTTTAGCTTGTTTTACCAATTCTTGTGTGATGGGGCATGTTTTGAGGCATTTTTTTGTATTTTTGTGCTCTTTTTCACATCTTGGAGCATGTTTTTAATCCTTGAATCAATGTTACATCTTTGTTGAGGGATCAACCCAAAATTCAATTTTTTTTCTCAATCTCTCGAGGGGGTAGCGTACCAGCTTAATTCCTTTTATTGGGGCAACATTGGTGCATCCAAAAAATTAGGAATTTTTTAATTTTTGATTTGAGTAGCAACATTAATCTAAAAAGTGTCAGTCTTTGAACCAATGTAACAGGTACCTTGCTTCAAAGAGGTCCAAAATGTAGACACTTAAAATTGTCTTGAATGGTATTACACACTTGAATAAGATCACTGACATCGTTTCATCCTAAAATGCATCCTCTTTTCACTTGTTTAATTAAATAAGCCTAGTTATTTGATTAAATACATCATTTTCATCTATTAATCTAATTTGGTCTAATTAGGCTAATTCACCCCCTTTCACCTTCACCTCTCATCCTCTTTGATTGAATAAATCAAATTATTTAATTTAAACCCCCTAAGCCCTCTCGTTTAATTATTTATAATCCTAAATTATTTAATTAAATGTCATTTGCACCCTCCTCTCATTAAATAAATAAATTATTTAATGGATATCCTCATATTCTTCAAGTACACAATTAAAATTTAGTTTTATTTGCCAAATTGCTAATTTCTTCTCACATCCACTTGCATAGAGAATATTCTCCTATTTGGCTCCAAAAAGGGAATGATCATTTTCAAACAAAATTTGTAACAAACTTTCAAAGTTGTTACAAAGTGTGTTTGTTTGAATCATTCTCATCCATTGATGCTTTCTTTGATCCATGTGATCTTTGATTCTCATCCATTGATGAGAATCCTTGATCCATGACTACCCCCTTCATTCAATATTGACCATTAATGGATCACAATGATCTCAACCCTTGATTCTTCATTCGCTCTCCTATAAATACTTCACCATTTGGAGAGAAATGGATCCACCTTTTAAGAGTAAATTTATGTTGTTGAAATCCATACTCACTTGCATCTACATTCAAAATTTGTTAGCATTTTAGATTAATCTTCATCCATATTAGCTAGAAAGAGGTAGATATGAAGAGGTAGGTAGAGACAGGTAAGGTGAAAAAAATAGAGGTAGGTAGAGAGAGATGGTGTACGTGAGAGAGAGGAGGGAGAGAGAGGTAGAGAGAGGGGTAGGTAGATTGAGGGAGATGTGGGATGGGAGGGATGGAGGGAGGGAGAAATAGGGAAGGAGGGAGTGAGTAATAAAGGGAAAAACATAACATTGTTAGAAAAAATATCTTTTTTTTTCTACTTGTGAGTATGAAGCTACTGATAAATAGAATGGATAAACAATGGTTCCCCATGATTTATGGATTTTGTGGAGTGAATTCCACAAATAAAGAAACGAAAAAAGAAGATGTATGCCATTGCCATATGCTTCCAAGTCCATACCATTGCTAGTAGAAGACTAATTAGTTGACTTGAGGGATGACTAACCAATTAGGTTGTTATGTTTAGAAGGTTTTACAACAATATGCAGGTTGCAGCTTTCATAACACCCAACATTTTCCAACCTCCAATTTTAGAGTGTCTTTATGATTAGAGAATTCAAATGTTTCTTTTAACAAGTTCTTTACAAGACTTGTCTACCTTTTTAGATAAGACAAATGGTGGTTTAAGGTATTTACATGCATGAGGAAATTTTCCTCTTTCCAGTTAGTCCTAATTTTAAATCTCCCATCTCCATTGGAGTAGTCAAAAAGTTAAATATTTCCTCTAAGTTTGGAAATCATACAAAGACCTCCCCTTTCTTTGTGAATATGTGGGGTGGGAGGGATAGAGGGAGGGAGAGAGGGAAGGAGGGAGTGAAAGATAAAGGGTGGGGTAGGTGGAAATAGAGAGAGGGGGAAGAGGAAAAAATGGAGGGAGAGGAAGGTTAGGAGGGATGGTGAGAGAGGAGAGATAGATAGAAGTATAGAGGGATGGGGGCAGGGAGAGGTCTAGAGAGGTAGCATGGGAGAGTTAAAAGGGAGAGATAGGAAAAAGGGGAGACATGGAGAGGTAGGTAGAGAGAGGTAAGGTTGAAGGAATAGAGGGAGTAGGTAGAGGGAGTGAGGGGAGAGAGAAAAAGTAGAGAGGGAAGGGGACAGAGAAGTAGATAGAGGGGGGAAGTTGGGAATGAGGGAGAGGTAGGTAGAAAGAGAGGTTTGGTGTGATGGATTGAGGGAAAGGTATTTAGAAATATATTCAAGAGTAAATATAAGTGCTATAAATTCATCATAAACAATGGTAGTAATGGTATTTTATTGCCAAAATAGATGGTTGATAAGTTAAAATTGAAAAGGTTAGAATATCCAAATCCATATAAAAATTCACAATTATAGAAATAACATAAGGTACTAGTGAGTGAGTGATGTTTGTTAAAATTTAAGATAGAAACATATCATGAGGAATTATTGCATCATGTTAAAGGTTATATATGTCATTTTGTTTTGGGATTCTTGGTAATGATAGTATGAGAATAAATTCACATTTGTATTTAAAGAGAATACTTACACTATGATGAAGGACAAAAGGAAACATACTCTAACTGTATTAAAAGAAAAAGATAAAAAAGTATATGGTAATGCTAGGATTTATTTAGTATATGGTAATAAATTATATGACATGAGAGGTTATGTTTTATATTGATTCCTAGAGTAAATGGTAGTATAGGTGAAGGAGTGGCAGTATAATTTTTTTTTTAGAATTGTTAAAAACCTTTAGTGACATAATTTTAAACATGCCAAAAGGATTTCCATGATTAAGAAGTATAAGGAAACATATATAATTGATCCAAAGAGAAATTTTACCAAATAAATTTGTACATATAATGATGCTAGTGAATAATAAAGAGTTGAAAAACCAATAGCATATGAAACTCTTATGCAAATCCTTTTTATTAGTAATCTATAACCAATATAATTTTTTTTGAAAAACCAAGAACATAAATTATCGAAGATGATATTAATTAGAGAACATTTAATTCCATGTGTAATATGTGTAGTACTAACACCAAAGAAAAGAGGTGAATGGAGAATGTGTATATACTAAAAATAAATAAATAAGATCATAATTAATTATATATTACCATTTCTAGGGATGGATGATTTGATAAACTATTCGAGTGGCATAAACAATTTTACCAAGATAGATTTTAAAAGTAGTTATCACTTATCATAATAGAGGGAAGGAGAGAGGGAGGGAGAGAGGGAGAGAGAGGGGGAAGGAGGCAGATAGGAAGTGGTAGGGTGGGAGGGATAGAGGGAGGGAGAGAAAGAGGGAAGGAGGGAGATAGCGAGTAGTAGGGTGGGAGGGATAGAAGGAGGGAGAGAAAGAGAGAAGGAGGGAGTGGTAGGGTGGGAGGGATAGGTACATAGAGAGTTAGAGATGGATGGAGGGAGGGTTATGTGGAGAGAGGTTGTGTGTGTGTGAGGTAGAGAGGGAGGGAGAGAGAGAGGGAGGGAGGGAGAGAGAGGGATGTAGGGAGATAGGGAGTGGTAGGGTGGGAGTAATAGAGGGAGGGAGAGAAAGATGGAAGGAGGGAGATATAGAGAGGTAAGGTAGGAGAGGTAGGTATAGAGATTTAGGGAGAGAAGGAGGGCTAGGCGGAGAGAGGTTGTGTGTGTGAGAGAGGGAGAGAGGGAAGGGGGGAGAGAGAGAGGGCAGGAGGGAGATAGGGACTGGTAGGGTGAGAGGGATAGAAGAACCCAAAATGGACTTAGTAGGAGGGGAGGATGTGATGGTGGATTGTGGGACATAGGCACCCAAAATGGATTTATAGGATGGAGGAGGGATAGAGATAATGTTTTTGGGTTGGTATAATGGAGGGAGATGGCGCCAAATGGTTTGGAAGAATGATAATACATAATGTATTGACTTAAGCGATTCTTCCTTCTCTTGAGAAGTTGACGAAAGAGCATGTGCACTATGTGTAATGGGAAAATGAAAATGTAGAATTAGAAGCAACAAGTACTAGAATGTATGAAATGAAAAAGGAATATGCTCTATAAACACAAGAAAATGGTAATGCAAAAGTAATAAACTTAAGAGGTTTTATATTGTGTATGAATTTGTGCAAGAAAAGAAAGTGAGAGATGATTGTATAAGTGAAGTTGAAAAAATGAAGTCAAATATTTTTGAACTTAAGAATTCCATAGAACAAATACAATTGGAAATAAATGATAAGGAAAAGGAAAAATTAGATCTAAGTACAAAAAAAGAGAATTAGTTGGGTGGAGACATGGAATTCTTATCTGAAGAGGTAGATAAGTCTTGTAAAGAAATTTTTAAAACAAAAATCTTCATTCTCTAACCATGAGGATACTCTCAAAGATGAGAAAAAAGTGGTTGCAAAGCTACATAAAAGTATTCAAGGAATTCAAAACTCTTTCCAAGAAATGGATGTTGTTGTCCTAAGGGTTGATGAAGGAGTAGCCGATCTAAAGCTTCAAGTAAAACATATGAGAAATAAGTTAGAAGATAATGAAATGTAATAGTAGGGGGTGTTAATAGGTAAGAGCCGTAGGGATGAAGAAAAATGTATCAATGATCAACTTGTAGATGCAAATGAAATAGTTGGACGTGCTAAAATTGTAGCAAAACAACAAAAGACTAAAATTAACCACTTAGAAAAGGAAGTGAAAGGTAAGAAGAAAATTTTATCATCAAAAGAAAAGGAGGTTAATGCTGTTGAGAGAGAGCTACAATCTAAAAGACATGAAGTTGAGAAAATAAAGACAACAATGGAAGGTGTTGCTTATGAAGAAGGGCACATGGAGACATTAGAAAAAGAGTTTTTGCAAGAATTTGAGGCAGTTTAGAAGTTGAAGGATGATATTAGGCACCTCAAAGCTCAATTAGGAAATGTTCAATTTACTTATAATGATCATGTAAATCATTTTGATAGATCAAAAGTCAAAGGTGTTGTTGCACAACATTTAAAAGTTTAAACTACATTTAAGGTAAATTTTGAAGGTGACTTTCATTACACTCATGTTGTGTAAATAAAAAAAGCTTTTAATTACATTAATATTGTTTTCTAAAATTAGAGGTTGGAAAACACTAGGTGTTATGAAACCTACAACCCATATATTGTTGTAAAACCCTCTCCATGCAACAACCTAGTTGGTTAGTCACCCCTCAAGTCAATTTGGCTATTTTTATGTATCCCCCACCTACAATTCCTCCCTAAGCTATCTATCCTTGAGCTTTGAGCAAACACAATTAAATAACTTACAACCCATTGTGTTTTCCAACCTACCATTATTTTGTGCATTTATTTTTCAATCATATGATGAAATTAAAATGCAATTTTTACTCTAAATAACAATTGTGATATATTTTGAAGGTAACTTGAACATTGCATTATTACTGTGTAAATAACATAAGTTTTTTATCACATTCATAATGTTATGTAAAATTGAAAGTTGGAAAACATTGGGTGTTATGAAACCTGCAACCCACATACTATTTTAAAACCGTAAACATATAACAACCCAATTGGTTAGTCACCCCTCATCTCAATTTGGTTAGTTTTATGTATCTCCAAAATGAAACTCCTATCCGTTCTCTCCATTGTTTAGCTTTGAACATGCAAAATGAAATAACAAACAATCTACATTGTGTTTTCCGACATGTAGGTAATGAAGTCCACTTGCGATTATTTTGTGCATTTATTTTTCCATCATATGACGAAATTGAAACACAATTTTTACTCTAAATTATAGTGCTAGGAATTTTAGTCAACCCAAAAGATATAACCAACCCTCACCCAAATATTATTCATCTGTATTTGTGAATGATATTATAGAAATAATTGAAACAAATTCTCCATTAGAAAATACCTTCATTTCACTTGATTCAAGAGGCTGTTCAAGTTCTAAAATTGAAGTAATGATTTTCTACAATTATAAGTAGAATCCTCCTCAAAACATTGTGTATCTCTATTTGTGACCAATTTGTCCTCAAAAGAATCAACTTCAACACCACTTAAGTCATTTGCATCTTCAACAGAATGTTGCGGTCTGGTTGAATTTTCAAGATATATTGTTATTCCATCTTTATCACCCAAAGATTCATTCACAACATTTTTGAATGGTAGAGAATTGCTCTCAAGAAAATTTTCCCTGGTTAATGCTTCAGTAGAGTCAGATATCAGAATTCTATAAGCAACTTTCTCATCTAATGAGAAAGTAATCATTGCAGTGTGTCTAATTGTGTCTTTGGCCGAATTGTGAATTGAACATTCCTTGTCTGAATGTGCTTCAGGAGCTCCAACACCTCACTCATTGAAGTTCCAATCTTTTCCTCTCCAGATTAATATGTGTTCATATTCAAAGAAAAGAAAAACACAGGGAATTAAATCTATTTTGTGCATGCTGCAATTATTGCATTCCATGAGGTGACATTTCTTTGAGACATTCTATCTAACAGAGTGCCCTCTCTATGGTTCAAATTTTGCTTGCATGCCTGCGCGAGTAGGGAAGTTTACATGCTTGGTCTATGCTTCCATATTTTGCATACTTTTCTACCGAAACAAGTGCATCTATAACACCTAGAATCAACATTGTTAAAGGATATATCTCCAAAGACCTTGAAATGACTTATATGGTTCTTCATGCATTTGTCACTGATAAAAAAAACATCGCAGGTCTTAATCTTGGTGTCTATGCTGGCAGCATCGTTAGTACCATCGTCATGCCTACATGTATTGGACCTTCGCTATATATGATAGGCTAATTATAGCTTGCAGAACCATGCAAATCTCTTCTCTTGATAAACCTTTACCAATATAGTCGTTATTATCATTCCCAATTCTAAGGTAATCCTTGCATTAAGGGAACGCCTCAAAACTCTGACCTACACTTATTGTATGTTTGATGATTTTAGGGAAAGTATTGTGTCAAAATCCTATTAACTTTCTGACATGATGAAGCTAAGCTATTGATTTAGTCCTCTTCGATCCAAATAAAGCTATTGATTAATTCTCATTCCGAACAACCCATATGTATCTAGGGCGGTCATAGCCATCGATTCTGAACAGTCCTTTGTATTTCCATAGCCATTGATTCCGAACATTCCTTTTTCAAGAATGCGAGCTCATGCTTTGATGGATGTTCATGACATATGTCAAATAGTTCACTTACCTTGTCTACGCTTTCACATTTCTTCTTGCATGTCTATGCTTTCCCATCCCTGAATGTACACGAGCAAGAGCAGTTTCTTCAAACTGTAAAATATAATTTGGGGTTTTTCTGAATCACACAAAAAATTGAACCCAATTCCAAAACAACTGGCAGCGTAGAAAAAAACACTTATATATCAAAATTTGGTACCCTAGAGAATCTTTTGAATAAAATAGGTCACAATAATGCTATCCTTGTCATTTTAATGAGATTAACTGCGATCGAGCCCAGTTTACATTTTACAGTTTCAAAAAATGTCCATAATCCTTAACTACAATCTTTTGTGAAGACAAAATCTTTATCATAGCTATAATCAATTTTGTGAACTGTTTTTGCGAGCTCACTTAAGCCTACACATGGTCTCAAGACTGTTTGCATGTCTATGTGAGTAGAGAAAATGGCTATAATCGATTCAAAGTGATCACAGACAAAAGTTTCATGTATTTCTCAGTCATAGTGGGCAGCAAAAAAGTTAGGCAGCTGTACATGAGATTTGGTTCAATTTGAATCAACGCAGGAGCCAAAGTTTTTAAAAACAAGCACAATTTTTTTTTTTTCAAAAACACTCTTGCCAGATGTTTTATGTCCGTTACCCAGGGTTAACGCAGCCATAGTGAACTTCATATCATGTATGTATGCTATGCATGTTCAGTATGCCATGTTTTTATGTACATAGGTGTGTTTCGTCGGGAGATTAGTTGAGTCCATGAGAAAGGGTCAAAAGCTTATTTCTTTCTCAGCGCTTGAGTGAGAGTTTGGAGGGAAAAATAAAAATGAGTTTGTTATGCTGTTATCCTTTCATTCTCGTGGCATGAGAAACTTTAGGGTTTCAGGTAAGTGTCATTGAAGAAACTGAGAGATATATGGATGCACCAAGCAAATTGAGACCCACGTTGCAGCATGGAGATGGGAGTTGGTTTTCCTACATTGCAGAGTTGCACTTCCACATTAAAGAGACTTGGTCAAGTAGACAGATGCGTGTATGAAGAGATTTATCAGATGTGGAAGCAAGGCACGTGAGACAACTCACACTATCCCTGTAGATATTCAATTGAGTTTCTCATTTTAATCATAAGTATCTAGTGAAGGCAATATTCAATGTGAGACAGCCATGACTCGCCCAATAGCTCTAGCAAAATCCTTTAGAATAGAGACAACAAATTTTAGGAATGAATCCCCAAAATTTTTGATGTTAAAGAAACTGGACCTGCTTCACATAAAAGCAAAGCCATGGGGTGGGTTTAGCATATTTATTAGGCTTTCTTAGAAGGAATATCATAGCTGAGCTGAGTAAGCTTAGTAATATTTTTCCCTAGTGATCAACAAAATCATCAAGTGTCTTTTGGAGAAAGTCATAGATCATCAGGGTGACTGGTGGCATTTTGGTGTTCCATGTCTGATTATTTAGCTCAAGTGCAGTAATATGATGCGTGAGAAGCATTTATGGAGAGATTTGTCCATTGGCTTATAAAACAGTCCATAGCTAATACCTAGAAAGGCCATAACAGAAACCTTGTCAAAACTTAGCATCTGCTCATGAAGGGTTGGTGGAGGAGTTTTCCCAATGAAGTTCCAAAGTGTCTGTGAACATGAACATACATCATAAGGGCTTTCAAGGAGTAATGACCAAAGTGTATGAGCAGTCATCACTAAAGGGCAATCTGTTTCTATTGCGCGTGTCATCAATAGTCTTTTCAAATCATTTTGACAATCCATGAATGAAAGTTCAGGCAACATGAGTGTGACTAAATAGGATATAACAAGGTATCGTATTCTTGTCATCCTTCAAACATGTAACAAAAGTATCATGGGCCCTAAAAGACAGTCTTTAAGAAGGTGAATCATACTTTTGAAAATAGGACTGTGATGAGATCATTTTTAAGCCATGCTAACCTTTAACCCTGGAGCTAGTGGAATATGAAGTGTTATAAAGTGTAAGGAAGCAAAGGTGTGCGGAATCGCTTCCTACGCTAATCTTGAGAGAACGATTATGCAAATTTCAACTTAATTGATTACAGGAATCTCAAGAAACATACAAGAACATGAATAAAACAATGAACACATAACACAATGATTATCGTGGGGAAAACCCTTACGGGAGAAAAACCCCACCCTCTGGAACCTGCATAATGTATTATCAAATCAAAGAAGATTACAATACACTTGCAATGCAAGTTCTTACAAGAGCATCACCTCAACTCAAGCTTGGAGAGATATCACTAGCATCCTTCTAGCACTCAGCCTTGCAAACAAAACTCCATTATACAAACTCCTCCCCAAGCCCTCCTTATATAGTGATTTACAACCTGGAAACCATTTGTGGTTTTACAAAACCATGGGCAAAACAACCATGCCACATGTTACCCACTTGTCATTTGTAACTCCAAGATGGGAAAACAACCAAGTTAAAATAGCATTTTCGTCCTTCATTTTGTCCTCTAATTTAGACCCCCATAAAAGTCATACAATGAGTTGTTTATACTCTAAAAATAGCCCTCCTATATTCTACTAGGGACAAGGCACATTCTAACAACTCATACACCTTTTTCCAACACATAAACATGTGGAGAACTACCACAAACAAATTCTAGAATTTTCAGAAAAAGCTTGCAAGGTTGAGACACAATTCTCAACATAAAGTTCAGTCAATGTTATGAGATATGAGGTTGTGACAACTATGATGTATGAGCAGACTTCAAGAGCAATGCACAGGCTTTTGTCATGTCATGATAGTTCGAGGGACAGGTTTTAAGGCTTAAAAGTTTGTCACACATTAATGTCAGCCCTTTTAAGTGTGAAAGTCATAAAGTTGCATGTAATCTCAAGGCAGTAGCAAAAGGGGCACAATCAAATGGTTAAGGTATGACTGTACTAAGGATCAAAAGTGGTTTTAAGGCTTAAAATATTGTCACACATTAATGTTAGCCCTTTTAAGTGTGACAGTCATAAAGTTGCATGTAATCTCAAGGCAGTAGCAAAAGGGGCACGATCAAATGGTTAAGGTATGACTGTACTGAGGATCAAAAGTAGGACAATGGTAAAGTTAGAAAAGAGAAAAAATAGAAGTTCATGGAAAGCATCATAGTTTATATGACCAAGGGAAATAACTACAAATGAAAGGACAATAGGTTTGATATTTTGGCAACAGTGTTTCAATGATGACAAATGGATTTTCATTTCAAAATAGACTTTTACTTCAAATTTTCAAAAAACAAGAGCATTGCGGATAAGGGAGTCCAAGAAGAAAGAATTGGCGATGTTGATGAATTGTTAGGGGGCTTCTGGAAGCTTTTCCTGAAGAGCCAGCTCAAGAATAGTTGCAATTATTTACTGTAACCACTAGATTGTCCATTGGAAAGTCTTTCTTGTGGTAGTAAAAGCTAAACAAATGATTTCAATGACTGTGATAGGGGTCTTTGGTCAATGATTCAAGATAGTGATTGAACTCTTTAGGGATTTGTAAACATTGACCTTGTTGATCCTCATATGGTTAAATGCCTCTCGATTGTGATCTTCATGTACCGTGGCATGTAGCATAAGGTATTGATTAGGAGCTTGCAATATTTCAAAAAGATAGTCCCATGGCACTCAAATTTCAGTCCATTCAAGATCATTATGATGATGGAGCCATGAAGACCAAATGAAACATGACCTTGCAATGTAGGGGCACATTCATATAGTTTTTGACCCAAGAATGAACATAGAGGATAGTCACAGTCTTCTTGGATTAAGACTGTCCTTACAGTCAAATGCCATGACAAATGTCTAATACTCAGCAAGCAAACATGGTCATGCAATAGTTAGTGACAGTCTTTCTATGAAAGGTAGTCATGATATGATAAAACCTATATGGGCAGCCTAGTCATAAAAGGACAGAGTTCAAATAACGATGACAGTGTTGATCATAGTGTTCAAGACAGGGGCAACTATGGCATCCTTAGGGGTGCATCATAAATAGAAGATGAGTATGCACAGTATGGCATGTATTTTTAGGGCAAAGGAGGTGCTCTAAATCCAATTTATTATGCCAACTCAGCCTATGGTTTTTCCATGCCATATTTAGTTAATCCAAAATTGGGGCCAATGCTTCCAAGTTCTTCAATGATACCTGCTAGTCTACCTATTAAGCATAGTGATCAAAGATACTGATTTTTTTTTCTAGTCCAAGGAAGTGCAACAGCAGGAATCATGGGCCCTTGGCATTCTAAGGAGGAAGTGTAAGAATAGAGATGCAACGAATAAAAGAGGTCTCAATGTTGGAATGGCCTTCAATGACAACTCTAGATCTGTTTTGGATGTTTTCTACTCCTTTAATGATGATGAAGAGTTGCAGGTAGTTCTAATTTAAGTAACTGTCAGGTTTCTCTCAAATATACAAGGGACTCAGATACCTATAAGAATGATAATTACATCTTCAAGATTGAGTATGGTATGATAACGAAGCTATCATAATGCACATTTCAATGTTTTAATGCATTGCCAGTCTATTTTCCAGAGTAAAGCACATGTTCAGGTGGTAGGAATAGTATGGTAATATGGTTTGCATAATACTTTATCAGTTGAAAAAGTTTGGTCAACCATCAAACAAACTCCAATCTATTCACCATAGCTTAACACTCATCTCTTGTTGAGCAATCTAGATAGAAGCTCATATCAGTAGAAAGCAAAGATAGTGAAAAGATATTGTAAGGTGGAGTCATCAAGCTTGAGTGCACAAGACTGATAATGGTAGTGTAAGATATCATAGGGTTAAAAGATATACAGTCTTAAATGAAAGCCCCTTTGTATCCAAGGAAAAGTGTCACCTGAAGCTTTAGGTTGGGGTTATTGGTACTTTGAGCAATGAATAATCCATATGTGAGACAGTACTAATGAGATCATAGTAGGGATATATATGATATAATTGTCTAAGTCTCCCATGGTTATATGACAGTGGTGTCTTACAACCGGACAACCATTGGGACTATCATAGTGGCAGTCTATACAGATTATTGACTGTGAGACTATACATGAAACAAGTTTGTGCAAGAAACAAGGACTGTGCATCAGTCAAGGTACCCAAAACAACAAGAGACCTTTAGGCAAGCAGTGCTAAGATCCTTATCCATAAATATAAAAAACCAAACAAGACTGTCCAATCAGTGGGAATATGTATGATTGTAAGGAGATAGAGTAGCTCAAAGGGGGAAGAACTGTGTTATGTGTGTTGATAGTTACCTGGAAACAGGGAGGACAGTTAGGTACCTCACACAAACATGACAACCACCATGGTCATGAATGTGAAATAATAATAGTGGGTTATGTTCATGGTTGTGAATTCACAAACCAGTTTAAAAAGGGGTCAGTTTGAGGCTTTTACAACCAGTTTGAAGCCTACTAAAGAGCCTACATGGTTATAGTTGAAGTTGGTTGAAGTTTGAAGGCACAGGAGGGCAGCAAAAGGCAGTTTTGAGCCCTAAAAAATATGCTTTTCTGCCTTGCACGACCAGAAGTTTTAGAAGTCTTTGAAAGGGATGTCAAGGACATCAAGTTGAGATTTTCTAGGGACATTAATGAGTAATTGGAGTGTTTCAAGGGCAGCTTGCAAACATCCAGGGGCAGTTCAAACACCTTGCAAGTATCTAGGAGTCTCACAACCAGCTGGAGCACATTTTTAGGAGCTAAGAGAGACCAATTCAAGCAAGAAGACCTCTTGGGCGTGTAAAATAGGTTTCCCTATTTTAAAGCATGATAATTTAGTCAAATTTAGTTACTATATGCTCTCCCATGCTTGGGATGAGATATAGGACCCTTAGGCTTCATTTCTCAAGTAGTTCTTTCTTGTTTTTGAGCTCTAGAAGCAAAAAAGCAGAGTATTGCAACTCGGAAAATCAGTTCATGCTCAATTTTGGAGCTATGTAGTGTAACCTATGAAGGTTCTTTCTATCAAAGAATAAGCATTGTAACTATTTTCAGACCTGTATGTTGTTTGTAAGCATTTTTTATCAATAAGACAAGCTATTTTTACCTTCTCAAAGCTATTTCATTGTACAAGCTTCAAAATAGTTGATGCGATCTTGTGGTGATGCTTTTTCCCCTTGATTTTTCTCCTATTTTCATTTCCTTTATGCAGAAAATATGTACTTTTGCAGGTCATTACTTGTGTTTAACCACCTAAGGGAAAAATTGAAGTTATGAAAACATTTCTATTTCCTTCTAAATGTTGTCCTAGATATCAAACCTAGTCATGAAATACTTATGCAAGAGTTATATGAAATTTTGGGTTGTGTATGTTAAAACTTAGGTTGTGTTCATTTAAATAAGTGCAGGTCAAATGTCATTTGGTGCATCACTTTAGAATCTTAGGTTTTCATTTTCATGTCAATTCCATTTTCTTTCCTTTGCAAACAGTAGTAGGTAGTTTAGTTTAGGTGATAAACTAGGGGAACCAACCCTCTTTGGAGGTTCTTCCATCATAGGTGACCGACAAACCTAGAAAGATCCCCCATGTTTCACTAGTAAGTTGAGTTTTGCAACTTAGTAAGGGTGGACTATTTGGTGATAACAATTGCAAGGGGTAAAACTAGGTCTATAATTGCACAAATAACTATTCCCATTATAGATATAAATTGTGAAGACATGAGCCTAGAAAATGATCAAATATCTACGATAAATCAATGGAATGTTGCAAGAGAGAAAATAGATTCTAGAACACTAATCTATAGTTACTATTGCAACTAGTTGAATACAAAAGGATAAGAAAAAAATAATTAGATTGGAAAATTGTAAGATAATATCAAATAACTTGTGGGACCCTTAAAGCAAGAAGATGAAACATATACTTCTCTAGCCTTGATAATGCAAGTAGGGGCCTTTCCTCTAGATAAAATGAAGAATATATGTAGTTCCATGTAGTGGGTTTAAAAGATAGTAAAAGGAGAGGAAGAACTCAATCTTGCTATCAAATCCTACGAACCTATGATAATTCTATAAGGAAAGACTTAGAAAATAATTAGAAAATGTGATAATAGACAAGAGCAAAAAAATAAAAATGAAACTCCCTAGGCTATTGGAAATGGAGCATCTCAATGATCAAACACTCATAGAGGAGAACATAATGGAAAATTAGTTCATCCCTCAATTTCTAGGTTATGGATCAAATTACTCAAATGGGAGGATAAATTTATCATTAAATGTAAACAAGAAATGAAAAATCTGAATAGCAAGCTAAAGGAGTTCAATTTTGAAGAAATTGATTTGATTGAAGGAGTGAAATACTTGATGGTTCTACAAGAGAAGGTAAAAATATCGATGATGTTCTAACTAAATTTCAAAGGCTCACATTGAATAAACTAGATCAACAAGGCAAACAATTTCAACATGGAGGCCATCAATAAAATTATGAAAATGAGTCAAGCAATAAAAGAAAATAAAAGGAAAACTACTCAAAAATAATTGGTACAGTAAGATCATGTCAGCCTTTAAATTTCCTAGCACTTTAGGTGGAAACTCATGCAAGAAAAATATTGGGATGCCATGGTAAAATGATTGATATCCTATCAAGACTATCAAAGAAGGGAAGCTAAAAAGTACAAGATCCTAGTCAAAATAGATGATGAATAGGACAATAGGCATTAAATCTTAATGGATAATTTTGCATCAAACAAATATTCCGAAGATATTTTTTTTTGCATATTATTTTGTCAAGAGAATACTATTTTATATTAAATTCTAACCATTCATTCTTGGATTGGATATGAGCTATAGACATAAATGTTCTCCATCCTTTTTCTTTTATCACTTACCATTTAATTAAGCTTAATCCTTTACCTTTATCCCTCACCTTTAATTAAGTCTAAACTTTATTGTCCAAATCCTCCAACTAAATTCATTACTTAATACCTACTTGATTGATTGATCCAGGATAATTAATTCCCATTACCATTTCCCATATTACTTAGATTCACCTCACTCCAAATCCTTATCCATTTAATCCTAGCCATTAAATCCATCTACATGGATCAAGATCTAAACTTGCAATAAATTTACAAGTGTCCTAACCTACGTACCTTATCCCTTTCTCACACATGTGAAGCCGCCCTACCTCTTACAGATGTCATAAGATAGGCACCCCACCTCTCTCACTTGTCTTTTCATGATCCTCTCAATTTGTGTGAGAACACCCAACCCTCTTCCCCATGCCATATGTCACTTCCCAATTCTCCTTCTTGTGACACTTGTCGTAAGGATAATCCCTCAACCCTACATCTCATATTGCATCTTGACCCTTCATTTTTATCATCAAGAATCTATAAATGAAGGCTTTTTCGCTTAGTTCTATCATCTTCTATCATCCCAACTACATGTTGTCCTATGTTCTAATCCACCCTCATCATAACTGATCCATAATTAAAGGGTTACAAATAATTTTGCACTTTACTCCTAATTACATATTTATCCTGATCGCAAACAAAATTGCGTGGTTATGTATTTTAACCTTTGAAATTATAGAAATTGAGTTCACTTAATCCTTTGCACAACTTAATGACTTTCACTAATTACATAAATTTCATAATTAGAACTCAAAAGGAATCAAATACAGAAAGGAATGAAAGAGAATTATAAGACAAAATAGAAGGAGAGAGATCAAGAGCTTGATAACGGAGTTCGCTCAATATGAGCTACGTCTCTGGGTCCTCTTCTCAATGTTGGACTACTTTATTAATGACACCAAGCTTTAACATGTTTTTTTACATCATCCAAGCTTCAAAATCTACACCTTCAAAATTCCTTCCCAATATGCCTAATTTCTCCACCATGAAAATTACCTTTCCCAAAAGAAAATTGTTTGTTCCCCAAAATCCAAAAACACCCCATTTTTATACATAAAATTTTGCCCATTATGCTTAAAAACCATAAGATTTACAAATATTTCATATCTCCCATTTTTACAAGTAAATTTCAACAATATCCCCTTTTACAAGTAAATATCTTTGAAAAATCCCCCATTTATAATAGGAAAATCTCATAAATCATTTAAAATATTATCTAAGCCCTTTAATTATATTATGTAAATGGGCTTTAATATTCTCAAGGATTAGGCCCTTATTTATAGGGGTTAGTATTTTAATTTTGGATTTTCTACTTTTATTTGGGGGTTAAATTCTTTAAACTTAGGATATTCGGGCTTATTCATTATTGTTTTAAAGGGTTTAGTTTTTTTAATTTTTAGGAGATTTGGTTTTAATCCGTTGCCTTTAAATCCCACAAAATCCACTTGGGATCCCACAAAATCTACTTGGAATCCCATAAAATGGACTTTGTGAAATAAAATAAACCTCCAACACTTTATTTCTCAAAAATAAAGCATGGTATAGTGGTGGTACGTGAATTTAGTGAGGGGGATCCACATTTTTGCAACATCACCTACACTTGCCACAACAACATCCAGTCAACTGCCATGTCAACATCTAGTGAACCTTCAACTTTGACTGGCCATATCTTCGCCATACGAACTCCGTTTTCGACGAAACAAGCAGTGTTGGAACCATGGCGATGAGCTCTTCAATTTTATTCCACCTTTGACGATTTTTGGAATGATCAAAATTTTCTCCTTTCTGATTGGCCTTTGTACCCGGTTTGACCCCAACTTTGACTAACCATAACTTTGGCATACAAGCTCCTTTTTTGCCCGTTCAAGTTGTGTTGGGTCCAATTTTCTAAGCACTTCAACATGGCAATGGTTCTGCCATATTTTGAGACTATGAATCTTTTAGGTCTTCTAGATCCTCCTAGATCATTCCTCCCAATTGAGAAGCTTTTGGACCACTAAAAGTCTTTTTTTACATAGAGATTAAGTGAGGGCATTGTCGCCTCACTTGCCTAGTATCATATATCCACCCTGCTAGAATTTTGATCATTTGACTCATCACAAACAAGATGAAGAATGAGATAGCATAGATAATACAATCAACTAAATACTCATTATCGCATCCACTATCCACATAGAACTAACTACTAGAATGGCAAGCAACAATACTAAATATACTGATGTGAAGGCAAAAGTATCAAGTTGTCGAATCTCCTGAACAAGAACATCATTAGAAAATGAGTCATTCAAACCCCCTTTTACAACTTGAGGCTGAAGGCTTAAATGTGCTTGCAACTGATCCTCACACATTGTTGTCTGTGACACCTTATCATGATTAGAAATCATTTCATTTTCATGCTTAATATCACTAGCTATTATAGACATGAGGGTTAATGTCTTGCTTGCATTTACAACCATTTTCAAATGCCTTGTGTTTACAACAAATTTATCACTCTTCATGTGATGATTTTTCACAATGAATTCAATTCCATCCTTAAACAAATGATACTCTTTATGTTCCCTATAGAAAATGGCCTTTCTGTCATACAAGTAAGGACTTCCCAAAACCATCCCACAAATGTCAAGTGGAATTACATCTAACTCTACCTCATCTACAAACTTGGATGTGATTGCAAATCGGAGTTTACATTGCCTTGACACATGTAACCGAGCATTATCATGCACCCAACCCAATGGATATGGTTGAGGATGAGGTATTGCTTTTAATCCCAATTGCTTAACAACTTGTTCAGAGATTAAGTTTACTTGTGATCCACTATCTACGAGTTATCAATTTTACTCTGTTTTACAATACTCCTTATATATGAAACAATTCATTCCTTTTACTTTCAACAAGGATATCATTATTCTTTACATAAGAAGCATGGTAACTCGTACTAGCAATAGGAGTGATACCTTTAATACCCACAACTGTTATCTTGGTTTCATCATCAGAATCTTATCTGAGGTCTTGCACGATGGTTGCAGTCTTTTTCTTACCCTTTCGATCCTGGAACCACTTTAGTTTCTGATTAGGATGCAATTTCTAACATTCTTCATCTTACTTCCCTTTCTTTTTGCAGTCTGAGCAATAAGGCTTTTCCTCCTCTTTCTTCATAGAAGCTGCCTGCTGCATTTCCTTCTTCCCTTTCTTGCTTTCTTTATGCTTATCAAAATCCATTAAGAAACTATTCTTCGTGCCTTTTTGAAGATGAATGGATTGCACACTAACTTCATCAAGGTTAGTTGGATTGAACATAAGTATTGTATGCTTCAAATGTTCACATAATCCACCTATATACTTGTGTCACCAAAAAGTGTAGACTTTGACACTTTTCGCTCATTTGGACCTTGGCCTGTGGATTTTAGATCATTTTCAACCTCTTTTTACCCCTTTCCAAGCCTTGTGTCAAAGTGTTTTAAAAACATTTCACACTCTCCTAGGCTTGTCATCACTTAATCAACCCTTTACTATGCCAAAATGACCCCTTAATACACATACAAGTCCTATATTAGTGTATTTTCATGAGACAATCTCGAAAAACATGAATAATCACATTGCAATTACCGACAACCACTCAAATTTTCCCAAGTGGACTAGGTCATCACCTTGGGCAACCTAGTCCCATGTGGCATAAATTTCAATTTTAACTTAAGTTTCTTTTGGGACATTATCTCTAAAACCCTAAGGTTGGCCTATATGGTGTTATTTCTGGAAAATTAGGGCATAACTTGTATAAATGAGCTTCAAGACCCTAATTTCTCATATGATACACCACTCAAATCATTTCTCCTCTCATCCCCTCATATTTTCTTCTCCTCAAGCAAACTAGGGTTTTGAGTATTCTAGGTCACCAAGGAATCTCTCTCAAGAAGCATTCAAGGACTGAATCTTCCATTGTTGCAACTCAAGATCAATCATCAAGGCAAGGCAACAACTCCATCACTCCTTTATTTCATGCTTCTTTACATTTACATCTTCATTTGGTTTGATTACTCAAAAGGGGTTTGACTAAGGCAAACCCCTAATCCCTAATAATCAACAAGCTTTCCTTATTTTATGTGATTTGCAAGTCTTGTAGGAAGATTTGGCT
The DNA here is from genome assembly GCA_007115665.2 of Sequoiadendron giganteum. Taxonomy (NCBI): domain Eukaryota; kingdom Viridiplantae; phylum Streptophyta; class Pinopsida; order Cupressales; family Cupressaceae; genus Sequoiadendron; species Sequoiadendron giganteum. The sequence goes on along the minus strand of CM021107.1, from coordinate 145,082,290 downwards.
AAGAACCAAGGTGAAAGATCATTCAACAACTCATTCAAGCTCTTTAAGGTTGAAGAAACCCTAGTTGAAGCTTGGAGGACCTTCACAGATCAGATTCTACATTGTCAAGACCAGACACCTGGAGGAGTAGAAAACACAAACCAAGGGCTTCAAACTCCATCTTCTGATTTACAAAAATTCAGAAGAGAACTAGGTCACCACTTTGGGCAACCTAGTCCCACTGAAGCTATTTTTCAGGGATTTTCACATTTCTGGATACCCTTTTGGTAGAAACCCACTTCAACAAATTTTCCCGACAGAAGGACTAGATCACCCAGATTGGCACAAGTGTCCCTTTCAGCTTCTGCAACATTTTCATCAACATTCCATACCTCCATCAGATTCCTCTTCAAATTCTAGGTGCACCCATTCTATTTCTTTCCTTTTTGTATAGTTTAGTGTACATTATTAGGTCATTTTGTATATGTCTGCATATCATTGTGTGTTTTCTATCACTTTACATTTCAATAATTTAGCATTCATTAAATCATTGCATTTTCAGTCTATTACACTTAGACACATTTGTACATGCATCACACTAAGCCCCTTCCCCCTTTGAATGAACTCACCCAAAAGCATATCATTAAGCAGAAAGAGTGTCACTCCTAAACCAAGTGCTCTTAGGTGAAAAACCCTATGAGCCTAGTAAAGGGAATCCTCTTTCCCTTATTGTTTGCATATGTTTTTGGTGGTTCATTTTGGTGAACCCAATGTCCTTGCACCCTTCTTTTCTGATTTAGAGTCTTTCTTCCTCCTAGGTTTGCATTGCATTGCATTTTGCATTGTTTAAGTTGCATTCTAGGGTTTCATATTTTTGCATGCATGAAATTGTATATAATTTGCATTCTTTCATCTCATATCATTGTCATTCATTGAAAATCCACACCTTCCTTTCTTCCTCTGGTTATCCAACATCATAACCATCAAACCCCAGTTGAAAATTTCTAGAAATATGAAAAAAACCCTAACTGGGACTAGTTTGCCATTTTGGGCGACCTAGTCCCTATCCAGATTTTTCACTTTGTCACAACACCAAAAACCTTATTTTGTGCTTCCTAGACCTCCTAGTACCATATACTATAAGTCTGGAAAATTTTGTGAACATCCTGTTTTATGCTTCTAACTCAAAATCATCAATTTAGAGTGGTCATTTTTTTTTTGATATACCTTCACCAAATTAGATCTGCAAAATGTTTACATTTATGAAAATGTGCATAACATTAATAAAAGTACTTTTTACTTTTTCTTGTACAATTTTTTATATTCATAAACCTTTGCATTATTTTGTTAAAAGTACTTTTCCTTTTATCATATACATTATATACATTCTTAAAGCTTAGCATACATTGGATAAAAATGTTTTGTCTTATTGCATATATATTGTTTATATTGTTGAAACATTGCATACATTGGTTGCATGCACTATTCATTTTTATTCAAACAATGTTAGTAGCTTAAACAACTAGACATGCTAAGAAACATCTAATTTCCCCTCCCTATGAGCATGTTGTAGTGGATGAAGAAACAACCTTGGACATTCCTAACGGTCATGTTAGTTCTTCTCCTAATATCTCTCCTCTTAGTGATGCAGATATTTTGTTAGAAGAACCAATTAATGAGAGTTATGAGATTCCTAGTTGTTTCTCTCCTCATACCTATCTTAGTGGACAAGACCTTACCAACCAAGACAACACAAACATAGATAATCATGACAATAACACTTGTTTTTCTCCTAGTATTTCTCCTTGTTGTGAAGAAACTACTTTGTTGTTAGAAAACACAATTAGTAAAGGTCGTGAACATTTTAGTTGTCCCCCTTCACCTCAACACATCCTTATTGAGCACAGCTATTTCCTCATTGATCCTTCCCCTATTAGTGATGAATCTCTTTTAGAAGAACCAACCTTTGATTCTCTTGAACCATTGGTTTATGGTTCTCCTAAACCCCTTCCTCCTAGGGAAGATATCATGATTCCCGATAAGGATAGCCATAATGATCATAATATCACATCTTTGGAAGAAAATATAGAGACACCCTTGGCCTCTCCCTTGCTCAAGGATGTTAATATTATCCAACCTCAACTCATCCTTTACCCCCCTTCCACCAAACCCAAACCCGAATTCATCCTTTATCCACCTACCCATAATGTGTTTCAGCAACCAAGTCCTAATACCATTGCTCATAAACATTACACTCACAAAAATCCGCGACCGCAACCATCACCCTCAACTCCCTTACCTTTACCTAATCCTATCTTATCTTCTTCCCCTCGCCTAAATTCCCTCCTTAGGGAGTATGACTTTGTTGACCAACTAAGGAATACTCCCGCTAAAATATCCTTATGGGACCTTATTCAAGTCTCCCCTCACTATCACAACATGATGCAAAATTCCCTACAACAAGTTCCCATCCCTTCTAATGAGCCATCAAATGACATAGCAACTATTCTTTATGGAATAAATGTTAATATTGTTTTTCACCAAAGTGAGCTTCCTCCTTTTGATACACAAAAACAAAATGATTCTTTCATGATAATCTCTCAATACAAAACAAAAGGGATAAAGAGAACTCTTGTAGATACCGACGCTGCCCTTAATGTGTGTAGTGTGAGCCTTTTGGATAGGCTTGAAATAGATAGATCCCACATCCAACATGATTCTCTCTCTATTCATGGATTTGAAAACATCACTAAGCAACTGCTCGGTGTGATCACTATCCCTGTTACAGTTGGAATGGCCACATTGGACACAAAAATCCATGTTATGCCTCATGAAATTTCATACAATATTCTCTTAGGTAGGTCATGGATTCATGCTATGAATGGAGTGCCTTCCACACTTCATTGTAAGATGAAGTACATCTTTAACAACAAAGTGTACACACTCGATGTTGATCCAAAACCTAACAGTTGCTTAAACATTGACAAATCCTAAGAGAATCACTTCCACACCTTAACCCCAACCACCCAAGTGGAACCTACCCAACAAACCAATAACGAACAACATATTGAGCAAATCACCAAGCTCTTCGATAATGATTGGGGTTCCTTAGAATTCATCCCTCCCTTAATGGGAGAAACCAAGATCACCAACATAGAACCTGAAAAGGGATACACAGTCTTGTCCACACAAGACTTAGTAGATCCTTTGCAAGCATCCACCTCAACCACTTCCACCAATGCAACACATAATGAACAATCACGCGATCCAAAAAAGCTGAAAAATATTTATGGAAAAGGTTATGATCTCATGAAGCAACTTGGATATAGTGAAAAAGGTTGTGGTGCTCATGAAAAAGGTATCCACAACCTTATCGAGCTTATCAAGAAAACATCACATCATGGTCTTAGTTATTGTCCTCTCATTGAGACCACCCAACCTTCACAAGTGCTTCTTTGAAACCAACAAAGGACTCTTCACTTAAAGCCAATGTCATCTCACAACCCACTATTGATTCAGATTTTACACACTCCTCTAAAGGAGTATACAAAATCTCACAATCTATAGAGAATTGTGTAGATATGCCATCCTATACTAAGCAAGATCCTTCCTTGTTGCCAACCCAAGGACCACCTTCTACCCTTGATCAAGAGGGCATCTTGTTGAGACTCCTCCAAGATCACTTGATCTCCCTTCCTCCCAAAACTCGAAAGAAATGTTCTAACAAACATTCCTTTTGTGCTTACCACCAAGTTCATGGTCATCACACAAATGCATGTAAGGCCTTGAGTAGAAAAATCCAACATCTTAAGGAGTTAAGTGTTCTTCCATCTGTGGAGGCACCTACTCCCTCTAATTGATACAATTTTCATCCTCCCTTGCATTTCATCAATCCATTCAGCTCACTCTTGTCCTGCACTAAGTGGGGGCAAGGGGTTAGTTAGCCTATTCGCTCATATGTCACTTTTCGTTGTCTCTTTCGACTTGTCATTAACATTTCATGAACATATAACAACAAGCTTGGGATGTGGATGACATTTCTTAAGTTGACTCGCATGTGACATACACTCCTTTTCATGACGAAGCTTATCAGAAACATATGACTCGACATAGGGCTTTCTGAACAAGATCTCATGTCCTCTTCCTCTTCTACTTTAAAGAAATTTCTCATAGAACGATGTGTAGCAATTCCTTTAAAGTGGGGGAATACATCACCACTCACATTTCAATGCGTGATTCTCTTTTTCTTCCAATTCCTTCTCTTGAAAAAATTACACACAATGTTGTTCAAGATGAGACATCTGCATTTTTCCTCTTTTGCATACAAGATGAGCCCTTGCCTCTCTTGGATACAATATGAGTACATTTTCACTTTGCCTCTCCTGGAAGCATTACGCGTAATGTTCCCTAGGTTGAGACATCACACAAACAAAGAAAAATCCCTTTGATTCATTTCAAACATCACTTTCTTTTGCAGCGCCTTATCAAAGTTATCACAAGGTATAACTTTGGTATGGTTTAAGTAGGAAGCCCAACAAGCGGCACAACTTTCCCCATAGTCACCTTTGTGAGTACATACCAACCGTGTGTATGTTTCTCACCCTTTTGGGACAACTCACCCCATGAATGACCTGATGTTCTGTGGCCCTAGAGTGAGCACATCTGTTTCGCCCTTTCCTTGTTCTCTTCATTCTAATCCTCGTCGTTACATGATCATGTATCTCGTCTTAATATAATGCATTCACCCTTGAATGTGTTTTTTGGAATTGATGTATTTTTTACTTAGAATCTCAAATCCTTGGGGGCTTGACCACCTCCTTCATCTTTCCCATTCTTCTTCTTTGCCATTCCCCACTGTCTCCATTGAGCTACTTTAGTGTGAGTTTGAAGCAAGTTCATACTCTCACTAAAGTGGGGACTAAATGTGTCGCCAAAAAGTGTAGACTTTGACACTTTCCGCTCATTTGGACCTTGGCCTATGGATTTTAGACCATTTTTAGCCTCTTTTTACCCCTTTCCAAGCCTTGTGCCAAAGTGTTGTAAGGTGTTGTAAAATATTTTCACACTCTCCTAGACTTGTCATCACTTAATCAACCCTTTACTATGCCAAAATGACCTCTTAATACACATACAAGTCCTATCTTAGTGTGTTTTCATGAGACAATCCTGACAAACATAAATAATCACATTGTAATTACTGACAACCACTCAAATTTTCCCAAGTGGACTAGGTTGCCACCTTGGGCGACCTAGCCCCATGTGGCATAAATTTCAATTTTAACTTAAGTTTCTTTCAGGACTTCGTCTTTAAAACACTAAGGTCAGCCTGTATGGTGTTATTTTGGGAAAATTAGGGCATAATTTGTATAAATAAGATTCAAAACCCTAATTTCTCTTATGATGCACCACTCAACTCATTTCTCCTCTCATCCCCTCATCTCTTCTACTTCTCAAGCAAACTAGGGTTTTGAGTATTCTAGGTCACCAAGGAATCTCTCTCAAGAAGCATTCAAGGACTGAATTCTCCATTGCTGCAACTCAAGATCAATCATCAAGGAAAGGTAACAACTCCATCACTCCTTTATTTCATGCTTCTTTACATTTACATCTTCATTTGTTTTGATTACTCAAAAGGGGTTTGACTAAGGCAAACCCCTAATCCCTAACAATCAACAAGTTTTCCTTCTTTTGTGTGATTTGCAGGTCTTGTAGGAATATTTAGAAAAAAACCAAGGTGGAAGATCATTCAAAAAATCATCCAAGCTCTCTAAGGTTGAAGAAACACTAGTTGAAGCTTGGAGGACCTTCACAGATCAAATTTTTCATTTTCGGGACCAAACACCTAGAGGAGCAGAAAACACAAACAAAGGGCTTCAAACTCCATCTTTTGATTTACAGAAATTCAGAAGAGGAATAGGTCGCCACTTTGGGTGACCTAGTCCCAATAAAGTTTTTTTTCAGAGATTTTCACATTTTTGGATACCCTTTTGGCAGAAACCCACTCCGACAGATTTTCCCAATTGAAGGACTAGATCACCTAGATTGGCACAAGTGTTCCTTTCAGCTTCTGCAACATTTTCATCAACATTCTAGACCTCCATCAGATTCCTCTTCAAATTCCAAGTGCACACATTCTATCTCTTTCCTTTTTGTATAGTTTAGTGTACATTATTAGGTCATTTTGTATATGTTTGCATATCATTGTGTGTTTTCTAGCACTTTACATTTCAATAATTTAGCATTTGTTAAATCATTGCATTTTCAACCTATTACACTTAGACACATTTGCACACACATCACATTAAGCCCCTTCCCCCTTTGAATGAACTCACCCAAAATCATATCATTAAGCATAAAGAGTGTGATTCCTAAACCAAGTGCTCTTAGGTGAAAAACCCTAGGAGCCTAGTAAAGGGAATCCTCTTTCCCTTCTTGTTTGCATATGTTTTTGGTGGTTCAATACTTTAACAAAGTTTCTTGCATGCATAATGGAATGCCCAAAATTAAAGCTCTTTTCCTAAATTCAAGTGTATATTCTTGTACACTTTGTCCTTTCTCTTGCTTTAATGATTGCCAATTCATTACTGTTTTTTGCATGTATCCTAATGGATAAAACTGTTTCTTAGGTGCAGCAATAAACCAAAACCAAGAAGAAATAACTTTACCATATCAGCTTAGATCTTCCTAAGTTTTTCTCTCCCACCAAATTAGAGTTGTGCCTCCTAGGCAAAGAGTGGCTAATTTGATCTTTAAAGCATCATTAGTGAACTTTTGTACCCTATAGTAAACTTCAACTTGTTTTATCCAATTATCAAGTTTCTTTGCATCGAGTTCTCCATTATAGGTTGGCAAATAAAATTTAACATCAAGTTTTAACAAAGGTGAATTTGACTCACACTATACAGGTTGTTTCTTCTTGAGGGAAGAAGTAGAAAAGGAAGATGAAGAGGAGGAGGAAGAAGAAGATGAAGAAGATGGGGATGGAGGTTCAGGAGGTTCACTACCACCTCCTACTCCTTTGCCTTTGTCATCCTTCAAAGAGGATTCACCTTCCTCCTTCTTTCTGTTTTTTCCCTCCTTTTTCTTTTGATGGTCTTTGTATAATTCTTCCACCATCATCCTCATATCTAGGAATGCTTTGCGAAACAGTTCTTCATTCTCAAAGATTTAAAGAATAGAAGGTTTTCCTTCTTTCAGTTGCTCCATGGATTGTCTTCAAGTAACTCGCCTTGATCCGATCTTTGGATTAAACTCTTCAAGTGCACCTTCTCCTCACTTTAATTTCAACCTAGTTAACATCCACCACTTGCAATTTTTCCTGTTAAACTACTCTGATAGCAAACTTGATATGTAATTAAAGGGTTACAAATAATTTTTCACTTTACTCCTAATTATAGATTTATCCCAATCAAAAAAAGAATTACGTGGTTATGTATTTTAACCTTTGAAATTACAAAAAATGAGTTCACTTAATCCTTTGCACAACTTAATGAATTTCACTAATTACATAAAGTCATAATTAGAACTCAAAAGGAATCAAATACTGAAAGGAATGAAAGAGATCACAAGCTTGATAACGGAGTTCGCTCAATATGAGCTACATCTCTGCGTCTACTTCTCAATGTTGGAAATTGATTTATTAATGACGCCAAGCTTTAACATGCTTTTTTACATCATCCAAGCTTCAAAATCTACACCTTCAAAATTCCTTCCCAATATGCCTAATTTCTCCACCATGAGAATTGCCTTTCCCAAAAGAAAATTGCTTGTCCCCCAAAATCCAAAAAAACCCCTTTTTTATACATAAATTTTTGCCCATTATGCTTAAAAACCATAAGATTTACAAATATTTCATATCTCTCATTTTTACAAGTAAATTTCAACAATATCCCCTTTTACAAACTTAAATATCTTTGAAAAATCCCCTATTTACAATAGGAAAATCTCATAAATCATTTAAAATATTATCTAAGCCCTTTAATTATATTATGTAAACAAGCTTTAATATTTTAAAAGATTAGGCCCTTATTTATAGGGGTTAGTATTTTAATTTTGGATTTTCTACTTTTCTTTGGGGGTTAAATTATTTAAACTTAGGAGATTCAAGCTTATTCATTATTGTTTTAAAGGGTTTAGTTTTTTAATTTTTAGGAGATTTGGTTTTAATCCATTGCCTTTAAATCCAACAAAATCTACTTGGGATCCCACAAAATCTGCTTGGAATCCCATAAAATGGACTTTGTGAAATAAAATAAACCTCCACCATTTTATTTCTAAAAAATAAAGCATGGTATAGTGTGGTACATGAATTTAGTGAGGGGGGTCCACATTGTTTCCACATCACCTGCACTTGCCACATCAACATCTAGTCAACTGCCACGTCAACATCCAATCAACCTTCAACTTTGACTGGCCATTTATTCGTCGTACGAACTCCGTTTTTGATGAAACGAGTGGCATTGGAACCATGACAATGAGCTCTTTGACGTGATGCCACCTTTGACCATTTTTGGAATGATCATTTTTTTCCCTTTTTGGCCTTTGTACCTGGTTTGACCCCAACTTTGACTGACCATAACTTTGGTGTGTGAGCTCCTTTTTCACCTGTTCAAGTTGCATTGGGTCCAGTTTTTTTAGCACTTCGACATGGTGATGGTTCTACCAGATTTTGAGACTGTGAATTTTTGAGGTCTTCTAGATCCTCCTGGATCAATAACCAACCAAGTTTTACCATTGATCACTTGTCAAAATAAGAAAACCAAGTAGAAGATGGTGCATTCCATATGGTATTCATTTCCTAGTATTATCATTTAGCAACATGTGAAGAGTGTCAAAAACCTATGTAGGAGAAGTAGCACTAGCTAAGTTAGCAATCTAAAGAGAAATCAAATATACACAAAAGTAAATTCATGCCTAGTTATTTAATCCAAGTGTGCATCATGATAATAATATCTCCTCATTGTGAGTGTTATCTATCAAACCAATAAACACCTCATGATCATTTGGACTCCAAGCCATAGAAATATCAAATCAAGAAATTATTCTTAGGGAGAAGAGAGGATGGTAGTGCGACTTTGGAAAACCCATAATTCACAAAATGTAAAGGAGAAAAAGGTATACAAAATTCCTAGGGATTGATATGAACTTAGAAAAGCAACAAGGACATTAATTTGAAAAATAAAAACAAGCTCGAAAAATCCCTAACAATTAAAACAAGGGCAGGTGAATAAAGATATTGAAAGGAGATGTCACACAATGAAAATCTAAGCCTTAATAATAAAAGACAAATTATTTTGGATGCAGAGAGGACACACTGGAAGAATGTGTTGTTCAATCTAAAGGTACTAATAATGAAATCCCCTAGTCCTCTTGTGCCTATGCTTTCATTTATTCTCAATTAGTGTTTCGCTATAAAATGGCACGTCGGATAAAGGACATGAAAGATAGGATAAGGTCCATTATGGAAGAGGTAGCGAAGCTAAAGCTTGTTGCCACAGTGACTCATACAGAGGAACCCTCCACAAGTATATCACATAATTTAATGCAGGTATCGAGGGGATCAAGTGTAATAGAGAGCAGTTCACGACCAGTGGCTATTGAGTCCAAGGTTGAAGAAGTCCTCCGCCTACTGGATGACCCTGCCTCCCCTGACATTGTCGTAATTGGAATGGGCGACGTCGGGAAGACGTTTCTACTGCAAAACATTTTCAACAGAATAAAGGATAAGTTTGAGAAGTCAGTCTGGCTTTCTATTTCTCAGACTTACACCCTTAGAAAGTTTCAAGCTGACGTGGCCTCAAAATTAAAATTGAACGAGGTTGTTAGTGGGAAGGTAAGTGAGCTGCAAGCAAAAAAGTTGATTCATGACCATTTAGCAAGCAAAAGCTTTATCATTGTGTTGGATGATGTGTGGAGAGCAACTGGGGAAGAGAACGTGATATGCACTTGGCATTCCAACTGGGAATAATAGCCAATGCAAAATTGTGGTCACGACACGAAGCAGAGATGTGTGCAGCAACATGAATTCTCGTGTTTATGAGGTGCACCCTTTGTCACAAGAAGAGAGATGGGAGCTCTTTTGCGCTTTTGCCTTCCCCGCCTGCCACCGAAATCAACCCCCACATCCACTTGAAGGGATTTCCTGTCAAATTGAAGGGGAATGTGGAAGATTGCCCTTGGCTATTAAAATGATGGCAGGATCTCTGGAGGGCAAGAGATTGTCAAGGGACTGGGAATCTAAATTGGGGCAGCTAAGAGCGGCAACTTATATTGTCGATGATCGAATTATGTCGATTCTCAAGCTAAGTTATGATTCTCTCCCTGCTCATCTTAAGCCTTGTTTTACATATCTTTCTTTCTTTCCCGAGCTCAAGGAAATAGATCCCCAGTATCTCATAAACCTGTGGGTAGAAGAAGGATATATTCCTCATGAAAAGGACCAGCTAAATATTGGATGGAGTTATATATCTCATCTTCTCAATGATCAAACTCTCATAAAGGAGAACATGATGGAAAATTAGTTCATCCCTCAATTTCTAGGTTATGGATCAAATTATTTAAATGGGAGGATAAAGGATAAATCTATCATTAAATGTAAACAAGAAATGAAAAATATGAATAAATGAAAAATATGAATAGCAAGCTAAAGGAGTTCAATTTTGAAGAAATTGATTTGATTGAAGGAATGAAATACTTGATGGTTCTACAAGAGAAGGCAAAAATATTGACGATGTTCTGACTAATTTTCAAAGGCTGACATTGAATAAACTAGATCAACAAGGCAAAACGATTTCAACATGGAGGCCATCAATAAAATTATGAAAATGAGTCAAGCAATAAAAGAATATAAAAGGAAAACTACTCAAAAAAAAATTGGTACAGTAAGATCATGTCAACCTTCAATTTTCCTAGCACTTTAGGTGGAAACTCATGCAAGAAAAACATTGGGATGCCATGGTAAAAGCATTGATATCTTATTGAGACTATCAAAGAAGAGAAGCTAAAAAGTACAAGATCCCGGTCAAAATAGATGATGAATAGGACAATAGGAATTAAATCTTAATGGATAATTTTGCATCAAACAAATATTCCCAAGATTTTTTTTTTTGTGTATTATTTTGTCAAGAGAATACTATTTTATTTTAAATTCTAACCATTCATTCTTGGATTGGATTTGAGCTATAGACATAGGAATTTTCTCCATCCTTTTCTTTTGTCACTTACCATTTAATTAAGCTTAATCCTTTACCTTTATCCCTCACCTTTAATTAAGTCCAAACCTTATTGTCCAAATCCTCCAACTAAATCCATTACTTAATACCTACTTGATTAATTGATCCAGGATAATTAATTCTCATTACCATTTCCCATAATACTTAGATTCACCTCACTCCAAATCCTTATCCATTTTATCCATCTACATGGATCAAGATCTAAACTTGTAATCAATTTACAAGTGTCATATCCTACCTGCCCTATCCCTTTCTCACACATGTGAAGCCGCCCTACCTCTTACACATGTCATAAGATAGGCACCTCACCTCTCACTTGTCTTTTCATGAGCCTCTCAATTTGCGTGAGAACACCTAACCCTCTTCCCCATGCTATATGCCACTTCCCAAGTCTCCTTATTGTGACACATGTTGCAAGGATAATCCCTCAACCCTCCATCTCATATTGCATCTTGACCCTCCATTTTTATCATCGGGAATCTAAAAATGAAAGATTTTTCGCTCAGTTCTATAATCTTCTATCATCCCAACTACATGTTGTCCTATCTTCTAATCCACCCTCATCATAACCAACCAAGTTATACCATTGATCACTTGTCAAAATAAATAAATCAAGTGGAAGATGGTGCATTCCACATAGTCTTCATTTCCTAGTATTATTATTTAGCAACATGTGAAGAGTGTCAACAAACTATGTAGGAGAAGTAGTGCTAGCTAAGTTAGCAATATCATGAGAAATCAAATATACACAAAAGTAAATTCATGCCTAGTTATTTAATCCAAGTGTGCATCATGATCAAAATATCTCCTCATCATGAGTGTTATCTATCAAACCAATAAACATCTCATGATCATTTGGACTCGAAGCCATAGAAATATCAAATCAAGAAATTATTCTTAGGGAGAAGAGAGGATGATAGTGCGACTTTGGAAAACCCATAATTCACAAAATGTAAAGGAGAAAAAGGTATACAAAATTCCTAGGGATTGATATGAACTTAGAAAATCAACAAGGACATTGATTTGAAAAATAAAAAAGAGCTCGAGAAATCCCTAACAATTAAAACAAGGGTGGGTGAGTAAAGATATTGAATAGAGATGCCACAAAATGAAAATCTAAGCCTTAATAATAAAAGACAAATTAGTTTGGATCAAAAACCCTAAGGCATATAAGAAGGTTAAAGTTATTTGATAAATGTAGATCAAAATATCACAAGCTATATAAAAAAATCAACAAATTAATGTGAATTGTAAGCTATAAGATGACAATTAAACTTAACCCAACATAATAATTATTTTCATTAATTAATAATCTTGATGGGGAAGTAGAAGCATAAGAACACACTGTTTGAGCTATGCAATGAGGTTGAAGAAAATAGACTCTTGTCAAATGCATTCGATATGCACAAAATAGACTCCTATGACAATTTTGTATTGTGTTTTGATTTCTTGTAAGAAATGAATCACACCCCACTTCCAATCTTTTTTTAAATGATTACTCATTGATTTCATTTCTCCATATCGTAAAATATCTAAAACTATTTTAAGTAATATAAATAAATATATTTTTAATAAATTATAAATTGTTTGAAAATATTATGGATGCTTAAAAAAAATCATTTATAGATATAATATTTTTTTATTGTATTATTAAGAAGAGTCTCATATAAATAACATTTTTTTTAATAAAAAGTAAATTAATATATTGTTAAGAAGAGCTTCACATAAACAATAAATTTTTAATAAAAACACAAATCAAAGTATTGTTGAATGTATTGTTAAATAGAATATTGTACAAGTAATTTACAAAAAAAAAAAATATAAACAAATGCATTGTTAAGAAGAGCCTCACCTAAACAGTCAATACATTGGCATGTAGACAACCTTACAATGAACTATCAAATTTTTTAATTAATACATTTGAATGTCAAAATTTATTTCCTATAATCAAAAAACTTTCATGATTAATTTGCACATAATGTAAAAAAAAAACTAAAATAAAAATAAAAAATCATAATAATAAGATTAAACATAATAAAATAAAATAAATATTATTTATTAAATACAAAATTATTAAATTAGTGTGAATTGTAAGTTACAAGATGGCAATTTAAACTTAATCCTTATTAAATAAAAAATCTTATGAATTTTTTATATTGAATAAAGCTGAAAGAAAAAGGAGAATAAATGCAGTCCCAGAAAAAAACAGCTAAGAATAAGGGAACCTACAAACATAAAAATAACTTTAAGATAAATGAAATTTGCATAAAGAAAAAAATATTAAAATATAACTTAAATGCTTTGTCATTCATTCCTAATTAACAATCTTGATGGAGAAGGAAAAGCATAAGAATAACTTTTAAAAAAATGATGGAGAAATTAAAAAATACGAATAACTTTAAAAAAAAATGAAGTTTGCATGCAGAAGAAAAGTATTGAAGTATAACTAAAATGCTTTGCCATTCATTTCTTCAGTTTTGGCCTCTCCCTCTGTTGGTAAAGCTAGAGTAAATGAACAAATGGAATGAGATTGCCCTACCATGTTCTGTAAAGCAAAAGCTAGAGCTGGACGAATAATTCTAAATCCATAATCATTATACTCACGCTGAGAATAATTGAAGTAAAAGTGATTAGGATAACTTCGGCTTTGGGAAATCTGAGATTCCTTCCTAACAAGCTCTATCTGCATCCTTATAAATTTACTTCTTTCCCTGCTCTACTCACATTCATTGCAGTTCGGTATAAATTTACTTCTTTCCCTGCTCTACTCACATTCATTGCAGTTTGGTCAGTTTTTCTTATTTCAAGTTGGTCAATAACTGAGCATCAAATTTCTCAGTTGGTAAGAGACATCAAATTTTCACAGTTCACAGTAGAGCACAAGTAATCAGGCGAGATTGGAATAAATGAGTTCAATGAAATCTGTAGCCGCTCAGACTCTAATCCTCATCTGTGCTGTATATTTTAGTTTCTCTAATTTTTCACTAATTTATTATTTATTTCACATATCTATTCCACATGTAATGTTATTTCCCTATTTTAACGCAGGATTTCTGAGCATTGATTGCGGTGGAAAGGGTAGTCGCACAGATTCCTTCCTAACAATCTCTATCTGCATCCTTACAAATTTATTTCTTTCCCTGCTGTACTCAAATTCATTGCAGTTTGGTCAGTTTTTCTTGTTTCAATTTGGTCAATAACTGAGCATCAAATTACTCAGTTGGTAGAGACATAAAATTTTCACACTTCACAGTAGAGCTTGAGAGTGCTTCAAGTTATATCTGTGCAGTCCATAGTAATATTTAAGAGTGCTTTAGTTTCTCAGTTGTTACAAAGGTCAATTATGGCATCTGCTTTAGTTGATATTGTTGTTGGAAAACTTGGCGGGATGATGATAGAAGAGATAAACGAGGAGGTTTCACTTGTCCTTAATTTCAGAAAGGACTTTCAATGGCTCAGAGAGAAGCTTGCAAAAGTAAGAAGCTATCTCAGAGAAGCAGATCTCCAAAGTGCACACAAGGAGTCTGTGAAGAGCTGGCTGCTGAATGTTGCAGAGATTGCTCTGGATGCAGAGGACATACTAGACGAATGTGCTGTTCAATCTAAAGGTACTAACAATGAAATCCCCCAGTCCTCTTGTGTGTGTGCTTCCAGTTATTGTCAATTAGTGTTTCGCTATAAAATGGCACGTCGGATAAAAGACGTGAAAGATAGGATGAGGTCCATTATGGAAGATGCAGCGGAGCTGAAGCTTGTTGCGGAAGTGACTCATCCAGAGGAACCCTCCACAAGTACATCGCAGATTGTAATGCCGGTATTGAGGGGATCAAGTGTAATAGAGAGCGGTTCACGACCAGTGGCTATTGAGTCCAAGGTTGAAGAAGTCCTACGCCTACTGGATGACCCTGCCTCCCCTGTCATTGCCGTCGTTGGAATGGGCGGCGTCGGGAAGACGTTTCTACTGCAAACCGTTTTCAGCAGAATAAAGGATAAGTTTGAGAAGTCAGTCTGGCTTTCTATTTCTCAGACTTACTCCTTTAGAAAGTTGCAAGCTGACATGGCCTCAGAATTAAAATTGAATGAGGTTGTTAGTGGACAGGTAAGTGAGGTGCAGGCAGCAAAGTTGGTTCATGACCACTTAGCAAGCAAAAGCTTTATCATTGTGCTGGATGATGTGTGGAGGGCTACTGGGGAAGAGAACTTGATATCTGCACTTGGCATTCCAACTGGGAATAATAGCCAATGCAAAATTGTGGTCACGACACGAAGCAGAGATGTGTGCAACAACATCAATGCCCGTGTTTATGAGGTGCAGCCTTTGTCACAAGAAGAGAGCTGGGAGCTCTTTTGCGCTTTTGCCTTCCCCGACCGCCACCGAAATCAACCTCCACATCAACTTGAAGCGATTGCCCGTCAAATTGAAGGGGAATGTGGAAGATTGCCCTTGGCTGTTAAAACGGTGGCGGCATCTTTGGCAGGCAAGAGATTGTCAAAGGACTGGGAATCCAAATTGGGGGAGATAAAAGCGGCAGCTTATACTACCGATGATCGAATTATGCGGATTCTCAAGCTAAGTTATGATTCTCTCCCTGCTCATCTTAAGCCTTGTTTTGCATATCTATCTTTCTTTCCCGAGGATGAGGAAACAGATCCCCTTTATCTCATTAACCTGTGGGTAGCAGAAGGATATATTCCTCAAGGAGAGGACCAGCTAGATATTGGATGGAGTTATATATCCCATCTTCACAGTCTATTTCTGGTCGAGAGCGTAGGCGACATCAATGGTATGTATGCTCAGGCATATGGAAGAAGGTTCAAATTGGATGATTTATTGCTTGACTTGGTCATCAGTATAGCAAAAGAAAGTCAATGTGCATTTACTGTAGAGGAAGCCTTCAAGAAAGATCCAATCAATGTGCAAACTAGTAGCAGTAGGTACCGGAGGATTTTAATGGGCAAGAAACACATAAGAGATGATAATGTAGATGCAATGGCAAGCAACAGGGCATATTCTGCATCACGTCTTCGCACTCTCTCTTTCTCACAAAATGGAGGCATTCAAAATATCCCGGCAATCTTGCTCAGTGGTGCTAGAGTACTGCGCGTTCTTGATTTGAGTTCCACTGGCATCTCATCATTGCCCGCTTGTTTGAAAATTTGAAACTCCTCAGAGTTTTGAATTTAAGAGAGACAAAAATTGCCAAGGTACCAGAATGTGTGAGGTAATAAGGGTCTTCTCTTCCTTGACATTTCTTACTGCCCAAATTTAGAACAGTTGCCTGAGTGGATTGGTGAGCTCAATTGCCTACAACATCTGGATATATGCTCAAGCTATCATAATGAGAAATTCATGCCCGACGGAATATCAAAGCTTGTGTCTTTACAGGTACTGAAAACAGATAGTGGTAACAAACTATCTGTTGAAGAGAACAAATTCTTAAAGTTGGAGCATTTTGTCAATTTGGTCAACCTCCGTCAAATGCGGATAGATATTCGTCATGAGGCAGAATTGAAAAGTATAGAAGAAGGGATCCTTGCTAAGTTGGTGAAGATGCGCACTTTGTCAATATTCAACTGGGTTGACAATGAAGGTAATCTTCCACCTCTATGGGAGAAAATGTTAGCTATGAAGGATCTTGAATACCTTTACCTAGAGAAGTTTGCAGTGCCAAATTGGATATGGCTTCTCAAATCTGATGCAACTGAAGTTATCCAACTGTTATTGTGCTGAATATCCAGCACTAGAAATGATGCCCAACTTAATAAAGTTGGAGTTGTGGGGAAATGATATTTGCAAGGCAATGCCAAAAGGGTTCGGGAAGCCCAGGGGATTCCCTCAGCTGCGTTTGTTTCAAATTGTTGAGTTTGGAGTGTTAGAGGAGTTGACAGAATTAGAGGATGGAGCGATGCAACGTCTTGAGGTACTAAATCTAAGTTATTGTGGGAATCTGAAGAAAGCTACATATGGATTGGAGCTCTTGAAAAGTCTGAAAAAATGTTCTTTTATCAGGACGGGTGTGAAGGATATGTTCACAGTGGGTGGGGAATTATGGGAAAAAATGAAAACGAATAATCCCAATGTTTCTATTGAAGCTTGGTAGGGGAGAAGACCCACTTACCGTTTTCTATTGAATAATCACCACCTCCATGCTCACTTAACCTCCCAAAAAAAAATTCACTTTGGTCTATTAAAAAAATTTATTTGACTGAATAAATAATTACAAAAACACCAATGACTGCTCATTATAATTATAAAAACACTAATGACTGCTCATAAACAGTTATAATTGATGGAAATTAGAGTGGGCGGATACTGGGACATTAGGTGGCGGCAACCGGATGACACCTCTAAAAGGTGTCTTTTTGACCTTCGCGTGCATATCCAATGCTCCCGCACTCTACCGAATTGCCCAAAAGCCAAAAGCTTAGTTATAAGCTCTTAACTCGTGGGCAAAAAAAACCCATAAATTTTTTTCTTCGATTTGACGCACGGTTTAGATTCTATGGTTGCGCGAACTTAGTCCTGGTGAATACTAGGTCTTCTCCCCTAAGTGAGATTGTGGACATTGGGACAGTAAGATGCAGAATAGATGTACTTAGAAAAAAAAATTATTATCATATGTATGCTCTGTTTTTTTTACAAATGTACATAATTTTAATGTTTGTAGATATAGATAAATAAATTAAAATGTTTGACAAAGATGAACAATATGATGTCAAAATAAATTAATTAATAAAAAACAATTTAATACAAGAGCTACTGAGCAGCGAAGTTCTTGCCAAAAAGTTCTAGAATAATTTTGTTTTAATTTGTTGTGTTTGCTAAGTTTTAGCAACAATGTTTATAAAACAAATTAATAATAGGTACATAAAAAAAAAAGTTTTCATTCAAATTCTCCACTAGAGCAAACAAGCAAGTTGTCTTAAATAAAATAAATAAACATAAACCAAAAAAATCAAAAGTGACATAATGGAAAGCTACTAGATTCTATTAAACTCCGAAGGCATATAGACATTGGTTTATTATTCTTCATGATATTTTTAGATACCATAGTGCTATTACTGACCTCAAAAAAACACATAAGATCCCATCAACATATAAATCTACTCATTGTTTTTTTTTTGTCAAAGGTCCAATCCCAACTTACCTACAACAAAGAATCAAAACAAAGCAAACAAAAAATAGACAAAAGACATTGGATAGATTTATCAAATGTAGAAATAGACATCAAAGTAAGTGTAGAAACGACTAAAGTAGAATATCTAACAATATGAAATATTACTGCTATACTACTGAGCACTACTGTTCATTATCATTTCTCTGACTACAATTTCATTTGGTTTGTAAAACAAGAGGTATTTCCTTATGTAACTAGAACATAGTGCATTTTTTTTCATTTCTACCTTCACAATTATGGCACACTTGCACATAAAAATAAAAATGTCGTAGAGAAGATAGATATAGACTTGTGATTGAAATAGAAAGACTAATAGATGAGAAAAACAACTTCTAACTAACCGAGGCCCAAGAAAACATTTAACTAACTGAGGCGCAAAAGCGTATTTTTCTGCTCTTTATTAACTTAAAAACTACCAATAAAAGATTTTTTTTAACTAGCAAATATTTATGGCAAGAATTGTTTTCACATCTGAGATTTAATCTTATATTTTTATGAGAATTATTTTCACATCCAAGATTTAATCTTATATTTTTATATACAGGCATTCCGCCTTGGCCTAATAAAGCTTAAAATATTAAATTATAATGTTTAATCATTGTATTCAACATACCAAACATTAATTAGTGGCGAATAAATTGTCACAAAAAAATTCAGAAAATTAAAAAATTAAAATTTTATATTCATTTCAGTTTTTTAAGTCAATGATATTTGAAAAATTAGTTAAATATTTTTTTTTATGGTTTGGGAGAAATGAAGTAAAAAGTTAATATCTTCATGGCAAAAAAATTGCCTTAAAAAATGCTTAAAAATAGTAATATTCTGAAAATATTGTTTAAGGTGTCATTTGTTTTAGTTTATTGTAGATTGTTGTGCTTTTAGTAGCCAATAAAATTTTGAACAATTAGTTAAATATTTTTTCTATTATAGTTTTGTGGAAGAAAAATGCCCTAAAAAAATTGCTATAAAAAGGTTTATGGTTAGCATCCTTGAAAATCCGCCTTTATCGGTTCAAAATTTTTAGCCAATAAAATTGAAGAGAAATAATTTTCAAAATTTTAAAAGTTAAAAATCGTGCATTTAACTTTAACAAAATTAAAATATAATGTATTAAATTTTAAAAATAATGTATGAAAAATAAAATTATGAATTTTGATTCATAAACAAAACATTTAATCACTAGTTAACAAACAGGGGTTCGCTATAGTTCCCTAGTAGGAACTAATAATTTGTATTATATTTTTTCATTTTAATATTTTTTATTAATATAGATATTTTAAATACATTTATTTAAAAACACTATAAATATCAATCTTGAGTTGTTTTATTTACTTAAAAGTTATTTTAATTAACTTTAAAATTATTCTTTTAATATTTTTTACTTTATTTTATTTTAAAAGATGTTTGTATTTACTTAAATATTATTTAATTGTATTTAGAATTATTTAATAAACATTTTATTTTATTTTTTAAAACTATTTTTATTTATTAAAGAGTTATTTTATTTTATGCATTTAAGAATTATTTTATTTTATTTTATTTACTTAAGAGTTATTTAATACTATTAGTTTTTAGATATATGTTCTGTGTGGTTTAGATTTTATGTAAATGATCATCACAAGATGTTCTTTATTTTATTTTATTTCAAATGATATTTCTAAAAAAATAAAGAACATCATTTGAAATAAAATAAAATAAAGAACATCTTGTGATGATCATGTACATAAAATCTAAACCAACCAGAACATATATCTAAAAACTAATAGTATTAAATAACTCTTAAGTAAATAAAATAAAATAAAATAATTCTTAAATGCATAAAATAAAATAACTCTTTAATAAATATAAATAGTTTAAAAAAATAAAATAAAATGTTTATTAAATAATTCTAAATACAATTAAATAATATTTAAGTAAATACAAACATCTTTTAAAATTATTTAATAATCATTTTATTTTATTTTTTAAAACTATTTTTATTTATTAAAGAGTAGTTTTATTGCATTAACGAATTATTTTATTTTATTTTATTTACTTAAGAGTTATTTAATAGTATGAGTTTTTAAATATGTGTCTCTTGTGTTTTAGATTTTAGTACATGATCATGACATGATGTTCTATATGTTGCAATAGAATAACTCTTAACAATGTTACTTTAATAATATTAGTTTAATAATGTGTTGTTTGTGTTGGCTAGTTAATAATTGGTTTCTATAAGAAAATTGGATGTAAAAATTTAAAATATGAAGGTCTTTATAAATTTAATTGAATAATGTAATCATATTGAATACCCAAACAAATTATAGTTTCTATGTTCTATTTTTTTTTTATCACTAAATAACAAATATAAAGGACTTCACCGATAATAATAACATTTTAAAATATCTCATAGAGCCTCAAAATCGGTATCACCCATATTAGTCCAAACCATCCTCCTTGATATAATCCTACAACCATTCCAACCCTTCAATAGTTTTCAATCCCAATGGTCGAACGATGCCTAAGCAAGGATTAATGCATGATATAAAATATTCTTTCCCAAGGATGAGGAACTAGATTCCCAATATATCATAAAGTTGTTGTTAGAAGAAGGATATATTCCTCAAGGAGAGGACCAAGACTAGCTAGATATTGGATGGATTATATATCTCATCTTCACAGTCTCTGTTTAGTTGAGAAAGTAGGTTACATGTATGATCGATTAAAAAGATGGTTCAAAATACATGAAGGAATTTCTTGATTTGACCATCAGTATAGAAAAAGATATTCAATGTGCATTTAGTGTAGAGGAAGCCTTCAAGAAATTTCTAATCAATGTGCAAATGAGTAGCAACAAGTACACCCAAGTTACTAAAGTACTTGATTTTTGAGTTTGGAAATCAAGATAAGAAAGCTTTAGTTCTATTAAAATATTCTTGTTCTTCATAAGTTATCATTCACATAGATATTAAATCTAAAGCTCAGACCTGACATTTAAGGATTTATATGAAAAACAACCTACATATAAGAAAAAAAATCTATTACTATAGTTGGTAAGCACTAACCTCAATTATCATGAAGATGTTAAAAAATATATCTCTAGGGTGAAAAATGTAAACCAATTATATGTTACTATATCTATTAAAATTGATGGTAATATATCATTCTCTATTTTTTTGAATATAATTACTTCCAACTACATAAAATTATAAATAAAAAAATTGTAATTGAAGGAGCTTGTGTTGCTATGTTACTATAGAAGAGTAAAGTCCTAGATTATCAAAATATTAGAATTTTTCTCACCATAGTCATTGGGATGATCCTACATATTCTTACTCTTCTAGTACCCATGATATTTTTCTCATTAGTATACATAAATCTCACTTTGTCTATCTTATCGATTCAAAAAGCATGGCCACTTATTTCATTCTTAGATAAAATAACATCATATATTTCATTAGGTACAATCACTAGTCGATTACCTATCCAAATCAAGATAGGTGTTTATCCTAATGGTATCATTGGCATCATTATTATATGATAAACTTATCCCATATTATACCTACTTATATATATATATATATATATAATCATCATCTAACATAATACTTACCTTGTGTCGAAAATATACTTGCTACCACTTGTTGAACACACTAGAATGTTGAGAGCAGAGGTGGATCAATAGATACTAAAACTTAAACAACTCCATTTGTAGATTAAACATCAAATCACATTAACTGAAAGAATAACATAAATGAAAGCATGCACCACATAAGGACATCAATATTTTTACGTGGAAAACCCAATGAGGGAAAAACCATGGTGAGAGTTAAATCACAATATATGAACAAGTATTACAATATTGTTTTAAGGCTCACTACCTAAGGAAGTAGACTACTCCCGAAAGGACTTGCAGACTAAAACACACAACCTTAGGGAAAGATACAAAGACTTGCTAAGGAGATTCACTATCTCAGAGTAGGATACAAGAAGATTACAATGAAAACGTGATCATGAACTGCTATAAAAGAAGCATCTAACATATGCTAAAATTGCAGTCCCTTTTTGTATAATTACTCCATCATACTAACTTCACACACTTCATACTCAATTTAACCCTAATTCTCTTCTTCACTCATTCAAAAAATATTTGTCTTCTATAAGTACCCTCTACAACAACTCAAAACTCCAATTAGGTCAGCTAGAAGGTGGCTTGAAAACATGTGATACTACATAGGTCAGATCCAAACATATACATTATTAAGTGAAATAAGTTTTGGATCACAACACATGATATAACAAGGCCCAAAAGCATAACAACATATCCTCCAAGGAAAAATTAACTAATTAGGATCAACTACAAATGAAGGAAACTAGATTGTCGACCCAAACAGCATCAACAAAACCAAAATTGCCATCATCTTTACACCATGAGGGAGAAACAAAAAACAACATGTGAACCAAGATTTGAATAATGTAGGTAATAAACAACATTCTTACAACCTTCTCCTAAAGAATTTGATCATCATGTACTAGCACAAATGTAGAAACCCACTAAAAAAGCAAGAACAGAGCATCCTAGACTGACCGAGACACATCAACACTTAGAATATTGCACTACGATTCACCAAAAAAATTGGAACACATATGGATAAACCCATACAATATTTTGAACATATCCCCAAGTCTACACAACCATATATATCACTTTAGAGGAATGTAGAGCATTTTGATAAAATTTTGAGATACATAACTCCACTTTAATGCAATCTAGAGAACAATCACATATAACTCTTTCTATAGAAATTTTTATCACATGAAATCCTAGAAATAACCTCTTTTCTAATTTCCAAACTTAACATCAGAACCACACAACTAGGTCATGTAATGCGGAGGAATGCAAACCAAAAAATACGGTCACAAACTTAGGTAAATATGTAGTTTTTACCTTAGACAACTTCCCACGGTACAAGTATGGACAAAGCCTCAAGATGCCAAGCATCATGCTTCCAAAAATCTCAACATCTGCTAGTTCTTCTGAACTAACTTTCCTTAAACATACTGACCACAAGTCTCTAACTCTGTCAAACCATCCCTCTCAGATCTCCCACTATTTCATCAACTACATTAATCTATCTCTAAACATTTCTCAGCCTCTTCAACTTCTATAGAAACATTACCTCAAGTTGACATCAATGATAACACATATTGAGTTGAAATCAATGAAAACACATATTGAGTTATAGCTAAGATGGTTCCCACTCTTCAACTAAGTGGAGAAATTCGAGTTGACTTCAAGCCACAACAAATTGTTGGTCATAACTTGGATATTTTTGAGCCCATTGTGTAGCTTTGAATAACATATGAGGATTCTTAGGTGTAGGAGAGCCAATGGGCCTCAAATTTTATTACACTCACTATAGATAGAGACCAAAGGGCATCAAAGGTGCAATCAATGACTACACAAAGGGACTAGTTGAGAGCCAAGGTTGCTACATTTAGAGGTGATAAAGAATAGACTATGGTGAGAGTGAAGAGTGTTGAGATGGTACATAATACTCTATAGATCCAGATTGAGCAACTTCATTTAGATCTTTAAATAGCTCACACTGTGTCCCCCATTTACCTAGATCACTTCAGAGTACAAGCCTCAATGAATCGGGTTACAACCTTGTGGTGTAGGAGCGCCATGACAATCTCATGCTTCCATGGTGAAATATTTGAAGGTTGATTCAATTTTGGTGTTCCAACATTGTAACAAGGTCATATTGATCATTTATTTTGTGTCTAGGTCATTAGGGGTTCAATATCTAATGTTTAGTGTCCATTTTGCAAAGATAAAAAAAATTGTCATACAAAATGTAAAATTGCAAAAGATGTAAAAATGAGGGAAGGTGAAGGGTCACCTTGTTCAAATTCATTGGAAAGTAGTTGGAAGGGGATTAGACATGTTAGAAATTCCTTTAAAAGTCTTGGTGAACGTTTGTAAGGGTGTGGGTGATTGTATTTTGGATTTGAATAATGAAAGGCACTGTTTTCTTACATGTTTCTACATAAATTTACATTTTTCAGGTGTTGTAAGGCCCTGTATAGGCATAAATTCATCTTTAAATGATTGTAAGTCATAGTATCTTCAATTGCCTTCATTTTTGAATTTTTTTCATGCAAATTGATGAGGTTTTGTGAAAATAGTCATAACCTTGTCCTAGGGTATTCAGAGGCAAAGAAATTTATGTTCCTCTCATTCTATCCAATGGAACTCCCTAATTTTTGGTGAAGCTACTCCTTTTTGTATATAATTTCATGTTCTAAAAGTTGTAGATCATAAGAATGAGGTTTGTATGGTGAGCGAGTGATGCCTTAGACTGGTAAACAGAGTTTTGTGCACAATTAAAAAGCTTAGCACCTAGGGTTTGATATAATACTCATTAAATTGGACTTGTGAAGTTTTATAGAGCATGTATAGACCCAAATAAATGAGTTCCAAGCATTGGGAAAATGAACTTGAGTTTGGAAATAGGAGAACCAATAAGACCCTTATGTAACCAAGCCTAATTAGGCTTAATCTATACTCTAATTGAAAGTTTTGTGCCATACCTTACAAAGGACCCCTATTCCATTTTGGGATATGTTTTGAATAAGGGAAAAGGGTATCCAAATGTGTGATTGGTTTTGGGTTTCAGTGTCTATCCTGAGGGGAAAATCCTGATAGTTAGTTGGGAGACCTACAAGAATAGAAATCAGATTATGAATGAATGATAACCAAAATAGGAAACCTATGTTCTTGGGGTGTGTGATGAGTTTGTTCATGTTGTGTTAGTCTTATTGAAGTTGTCCCAAGCGTTGAATTGGGTGTTTATGACTTGAAGATCAAAGTTGGGTTTGTGAGGTTGTAAACCAAAAGTAGCCTTGTGAAGGAAAATTGCCATGAAAGATGATTGCCTTGTAGAGTGAAACCCATTGTTGTGAAATAAGCCTCCAACAAGTTGAGTTGAGAATCCTTTGCACTGCATCAATTGGTATTAGAGCCCAAAAGGTCTGGGCAGAGAGTTTGTGGTTGTGTGTTTGTGGTTTTGTGCAGGTTGGTGGCCAAAAGACTAGGTAGAAGAAAAGTGGAAAGACCTAGGTGAGGCAAAGAGGTTGAGAAGAAAGAAGAAGCTTGCTTGAGTAAAGAGAATAAGATGGATTTGCTGAGAGGGCATTTGTAGGCAAAGGAAAGAAGAAAAGAGAGAAAGAGGCAAGAAAATTTTGATAAAGAGATAACATCATTGAAGCAAGACATAAAGAGATTGGATTTAGAGTTCCAAGAGTTTCAAATGAAGATGGAACAGTTGATTAGACAAATGACAAGTTGGCACTTGAGAATTGAGAAAAGAGTTACATGGCCTAC
This sequence comes from Sequoiadendron giganteum, assembly GCA_007115665.2. NCBI lineage: Eukaryota > Viridiplantae > Streptophyta > Pinopsida > Cupressales > Cupressaceae > Sequoiadendron > Sequoiadendron giganteum. The sequence continues at coordinate 145,056,533 of CM021107.1, read as the reverse complement.
AAAGAAAATTGTCAAGAGAAGGAAAAGACAAGCAAAGATAGCAACTAAAATGCAAGAAGAAGAGGATAGGCTGGTGACAAAGTATGAGACAAAGACAATCAAAGATGAGCTATTTGAGAAGCCTCAAAATGAGTTAGAATAGCATGGTGAAGTCATAGTGTTGATAGATCATAAAAAGATAAAGATAAAGGATGAAGAAGCCATTGCTACATGGCAAAATCAGAAAGTTAAGGAGATTATCTATTTCTTCATTGTTATGATGAAAAACTTGATGGAAATCAAACCAAGGGCCAAAGTGAAGGGAGAAGAACAAGGTACCGAGATGAAAGTTGGAATGCATCAAAACATGGAGGAGTTGATTTCAGGTGGCAAGACAGAGAGAAGACTAATTTGCATGGATAAAATGAAACCAAAGGTGAAGATGAAGATCAATGTGAGTAGTTTCAAGGTGGACAAGAGGCAGAGCTTGGAAGACATCAAAAAGGAACATACAAAGGATGAATACTTGTTAATCCAAGAGGGCTTGGAACTTCTTTTGGTCGAGAGTATGGCGCAGGAGCACCATGACAACCTCATGCTTCCATGGTGAAATTTTTGAAGGTTGATTCAATTTTGGTGTTTCAACATTGTAAAAAGGTCATCTTGATAATTTTTCATGTGTCTAGGTCATTAGGGGTTCAATATCTAATGTTTAGTGTCCATTTTGCAAAGATGAAAAAAAGTTGTCATACAAAATGTAAAATTGCAAAAGATGTAAAAATGAGGGAAGGTGAAGAGTCAACTTGTTCCAATTCATTGGAAATTAATTGGAAGGGGATTAGACATGTTAGAAATTCCTTTAAAAGACCTAGTGAATTTTTTTAAGGGTGTGGGTGATTGTATTTTGGATTTGAATAATGAAAGGCACTGTTTTCTTACATGTTTCTACAAAAATTTACTATTTTTAGGTGTTGTACGGCCCTATACGGCAAGAAATTCATCTTTAAATGATTTTAAGTCATTTTCTTCAATCACCTTCCTTTTTGAATTTATTTCATGCAAATTGATGAGGTTTTATGAAAGATATTGTGAGTTTTGTGAAAATAGTCATAACCCTGTCCTAAGGTAATCAAAGGCAAAGAAATTTATATTCCTCTCATTCTATCTAGTGGAACTCCCTAATTTTTGGTGAAGCTACTCATTTTTATATATAATTTCATGCTCTAAAAGTTGTAGATCATAAGAATGAGGTTTGTATGGTCAGTGAGTGCTGCCTTAGACTGGTAAACATAGTTTTGTGCATAGTTAAGAAGCTTAGCACCTAGGGTTTGATATAATACTCATAAAATTGGTCTTGTGAAGTTTTATAGAGCATGTATAGACCTAAATAAATGAGTTCCAAGTGTTGGAAAAATGAACTTGAGTCTGGAAATGGGAGAACCAATAAGACCCTTGTGTAACCAAGCCTAATTAGGCTTAATTTGTATTGTAATTACAAATTTTGTGCCGTGCATTACAAAGGACTCCTATTCAATTTTGGGATATGTTTTGAATAAGGTAAATGGGTATCCAAATGTGTGATTGGTTTTGGGTTTCAGTGTCTTTCCTAAGGGGAAAATCCTAACAGTCAGTTGGGAGACCTACAAGCATGGAAATCAGATTATGAAGGAATGATAACCAAAATAGGAGACCTGTGTTCCTAGGGTGTGTGATGAGTTTGGTAATTTTGTGTTAGTCCTATTGAATTTTTCCCAAGTTTTTAATTGGGTGTTTATGACTTGAAGATCAAATTTGGGTTTGTGAGGTTGTAAACCAAAAGTAGCGTTGTGAAGGAAAATCGCCATGAAAGATGATTGCCTTGCAGAGTGAAACCCATTGTTGTGAAATAAGCCTCCAAGAAGTTGAGTTGATAATCCTTTGCACTGCATCACCTTGAGAGATTAGGTAGTGATGATGAAGGAGTAACAGGTGGACCTCAAAGAGAATATTATAGAGATGAGAGGTTTGTGGAGTGTATCGTGAAGTGTATTTAAGACATTCTTGATTAATTGCCTCTATCATATAGCCACCACATCAACTAGATGAACCACCGATGGTGAGGGGTTAGCTAGCCATGTACTCTAGTGTAGCTTTTTGTATATTGATATAATATTGATGTATATACATACCACATTTTGATATAGTCATGATATGTGTACTTATAAGACATTGTGTATATATTTGAGCTTGAGTCTAGATTTTTCTAATCTATATGTGTGGATTTTTAATGGATGCTTCTATATGTTTACGTATGTTTATATGTGATGCAAATTGATCAATTAAATTAAATTACAATTTAACCAAACAAACTTGGATAAATTTATTTAATTAAATACCACAATGATTTAATTGAAAAATGAATAGTAAATAAATTAAATGCATTAATAGAATTAAATAATCAATACTATGCAAAATATTTACAAAAGATAATATATTTAAACAAAATAAATAAAATTGCTTAAATTAAAGATAATATATGAGTCAACTAAACAAGGATAGGGAAAACTAATTAGCTTAAATAACAAGATCTAATTTAAACAATACTATAATCAACATAGCAAAGAACAATACTAATAAAATTCAAGACAAATATATCTATCAAGAGTTTAAAAAACAAGCATTTAGTGGATTGCAAGCATTTTTTAACATTCTAACAATCTAATGCATTGTGTTTTATATGTACATGGATCTTATATTCACACAAAATAATTTGTTTTCATGATGGAATGACATAAGATAATCAATATAAATTGTAAAAGGATTAATCAGTATACAAAGATCACATGGAAAAATTAAGCATGAAAGTGACAAAGATGCATGGCATCTATAGATTCTTTAAGAGGTTTATTGTCCATTGTAGAAAGGTCATATGCTCTAGAAGAAGAAATGGAAGTGATAATATAAGTACCCAACTAGCTAGGGTTGAATTTTTGTTTAGTACCAATGGGTGCATTTATATTATGTTAATTCTCATAAAGAACCAAATCACCTACTTTTGAAGAACAAGAGAGAACATTTGGTTGTAGTTACGAGAAAGAGATTTTGATCATTTTGAAGGTGCTTTTGAGAGTTTAGAGAATTCTTATTAAGCATTTTAAATTGGTGAAGATGTTTTCAAAAGTAAGTAAGTTGTCAATAAAAATTTAGCGAGAAATTCACAAATAAGGATTTTCCAACTCTAAGGGCATAATTGCATTGACACCATACATGGGATTGTACATAGTAGTACTAGTAGTCAAACAAATACTCATGTGATAGGATCATAATGCATATGAAAATTGAGTATGCCAATCCTTGCCATGTTTGTTAACTATTTTTTGAAGAATTTGTTCAATCATTTTATTAGCAGCCTTTGTGGTGTAGTTGAGACCAGGTTCTCTTACTAGGTAGCCCAATCTCGTAGTCATGACCCATAATGGAAGCAAAAAATCATAAGACAACCTAGTTTCATTCAAAAATTAATTACATAAAGATTGTTTACAAAATAATATCTACTCCATTTCTTCTTCCTAATGTTACTATTCTTCTCCAACAACCTCTTTCATTTCTATTGCTCCTCTTTGTAATCTTTGTAGGAGTTGAGAAAATACAACACCACAAACCTCGAAGATCACCTGCATGCAAATAACCTATCACAATAGAAGAGATGGAGACAAACAAGCAAAGGTTCTCTGAAAACTGAAAATGTATATATCGGAGAGAATGAGAGAATGAATTGATATGAAATACAATGGGATCAATCCTTATAAAAAGGAGACCATGCAAACCCTAATAAAACCCTAATAGGAAAAACCCTAATAGAAGCCCTAATAGGATAACATTTAATAATTAATATAATTATTAAATATCACTTTATGCAAACCAACGTGAAATCTTAAGAAGGGAATAAAGGTAACTTAATCAACATAATTAAGTTAAGACCTTTACTCTAAAACCCCCCCTTAAGATGAGCAATAGTGCAACTACAAACAAATGTAGAAAAGCAAAGGTAACTACAATGCAAGAAGGCAAACATGGGTCCCGACAACTAGGCCAGATTAGGTACCCAAATATAACCAAATCTCTATAAAGAGGGGAACCTCAAGAAGGATGCACACCTCCAAAACTGGTTATCCTTTCCACCCAATTATATAGGCAAGGACAAACATACTAGAGACTATTATGTTACAAGATCATAGATGAAATATGGTTGCATATAAGATTGTACCACCAAGAATTGGAAATGAGCACAAACATGGAGATATGAATGCCATATAGTGAGGAGCAACATTATAGGGGAGAGATTATAATTTTACAAGAATAGGCGCATTAACACATGAAAGAGTGATAGAAACACAATCAAGAATGTATTGGGAAAATATTTTATATTATTAATTATCACCATTGTTTGTAATATATTCATAAGGGGTGATGGGTCCACTAGCAGCAATAAAGAAGATTTGAGGACTTTCGTGCCTTCACACTCATGCCCCTTTTTACCCTTGGAAAAATGGGGACCCCCTCTTTTTTATTTGTGTTTCTTCCTTCCCCCTTTCTCCTTTTCTTTTTGTTCTCCTTCCCCTTCCTTTCCTTTTTTTTCTTCTATCTTTTGTTTACTTTCGAGCTTCGAGGTTTCAGACTTCTTAGGAAGGTTATACATTCCTTGTTGTGCCTGACCTTGATCCTTTCCTCCAGGCTATGTTGTTTTTGCATTTTAGCTATTGTTAGGTTTTATGGGTCAAGGTTTTGTCTTAATGCATACTTGATTCAGTCTCCTATTGGTGGTGCCTCATTTTGCGTGCATTTCACATCAAGTCTTTTTGTGCGCATGTACTAAAATTTGAATTTATTGCACATGCACTAAAATTCAATGCATTAATGTATGGGTTTAGTTTTCCATTAGTGCGAAGTATTGGGTGGGTATTAGGTTAATTTAAGAGTTATTTGGTGATTACTCATTCAAAAATTTGCATTCCAAAGGTTCTACAGCTTTCCTAATTTCCTTCCTTGCCCTTCAAGCTGCCATTTTTGTTATTATTTCCCGTGTATCTAGTTCATTCAAGTGTTGATCTTGCATTATTGGTCCATGTTCATGGTGGTTGCATAGAGTTGCTAGTTTTTCCTTCATGTTCATTAGATCTATGTTTGCTTATGTTTTGTGCCTTCTCCTTCTATTTTATCACACATTTGGTGGTGAGTATAAATTCATGCCACTCTTGTTGTAATTTACTTGTTTTCTTTCTTTTCTAGTGCATAGGAATGCTTTTAGACTTTGGTTGTGTTTGTTTTCTTCATCTTCCTTTTTCTTAATTTTCTTTTCCTTTGTCTGGCCTTGGGCATTCTTTTGGTATTTTTTCCGTACACATTTTTCCCCTTTTGTTTTTGCTAGTTTGGCTTTGTTATCCTAGCAGATCGAGTTCTCTTTCTACCACATCATTCTATGTTGTTTATAATGTCATCTTCAGATGTTGGGCGTCAAGTTTCCCAAGGGTTCATTTTATTATGACTTGGTATGATTTAAACTAAAACTTATCAAAATTTGGACATTGCAAGTTTCCCTTAATTGATACATGAAAACATCTACATAATGTAAGGACAAAAGCTAACCTCTAACTCTAATCGGTCCATGGTGACATAATGAAATCTTGATCATGACCTTCAAGTTTCAACCATTGACACTATCCCTTACTAACTTTCTTGTAGAGGTGAAAGAGGTAAGGGGTATCCCTGATCTCCAATCCTCGATGATGCACCCCACTTAACCAAAAATTTTTTGTTTCCAAAATGCTTTCCAAACTTTAGGCATCAAAAATACACTTTGCACACTTCATTATTGAGGAAGGAAGTATGATGAAACTTTGAGCTCCAATATTCAAAGTCACAAGATCAATTGCATCCAATAGGGGTTTAATAAGTAATCCTTCAACAAATCTCTTCAAAAGTCCAATTCAAAGTTCAAAAGAATAAAAATCAAGGTTTTTGGATGTTTGATTTAATTCATATTGAAAAATTTATAGCAAAAGGTAAAGGGGATCTTCGAACCCTGATCGCCAAAACCTTTCAAACTTTAGTGATCTGGTTTCCCTCAAAAAGTATCAATGAAATCTCAAGAAAGGAGTAAAGTGAAAGCTTGAACCCCAAACTATGAAAACATCTTTTAGACTTCATGAGTTGGGGATACTACTTAAGGAATGAACAATGTCAACAATGTAAGAGGTACAAGGGATCTTTGATTCCTGATGCCCGATTAGATGGAATCTTAACAAAGGGGATTTCACACTATGAGTTGAAGGTAGAAGGGATTTCCCATCCTCGACACTTGATCAAACACAATCATGACTTAAGGAATCCTCATTGCAAGTAAGTGGTATGGGGGATCTCCAATTGTTGATGCCTGATGAGGTTAATAAAGATAAAATTGAACTCTTAAGTGTAAGTACTAATGGTATAAAGTAAGAGGTAAACCCGAAGGCTGATCCTAATTTTTTTTGTATTACTTCTCTTTGACAAGTTCTGATTTTGAAATAAAGGATGGATTATATAACATGGCTTTTCTTGTAGGGTTTCTCTTCTTAGTAAAATATGAAAATTTTAATATATGGTATCGGTGCTTGAAGGAGATATGTCTCCCAAGGATTCAAAAGAAATGAAGTATCAATACAAAGGTTATCATCCATCTTTGAAGATATTCTCCCCATAGAATGAGATTGGAGATACATACTTGGACAATGTTCAAATGGATGAATTAAAATGGAAAATCAATGACAGTGGAGCCAAGAACCCAATGGTTAGAGCTCTTGCAAAATTAGGATTGGTGGAAGCTAATGCTTTTCCAATTATATTCCAATCCCTAGAGTTGGTACTAACTTGTGCACTTCATTATAACCATGAGAATCAAAAGTTCAAGGGGAAATACATAAACTATATTATATGTGAACTCAAAAATGATAGAAATTTTTTAAAAATACCTGCCCATTTTGAGTATGAGACAGTTGACATGAAAAAGTTACTTAACTATTTTGATGAGCATCTGATTGACAATTTAAACTACATAAATATTAATTTGTTGGAGAAGCAAAGGAAGGTGGCTGCTAGATTGACCAAGGTATAGCACAAAAGTGAGTACAAAGAGGATGTTAAAGACTTAATTGTGTTATTGATCTGAGTCTTCAGGTACCAACATGCGAAGGAATTCTAGCCATGCAGGATGGTGAGGTTCATTAAAATTATTAATTTTTCCAACACGAAGAAAATTGATTGAGCTCTTCTCATAAGTGACACTATCCATGAGCAGTTGAGTAATGTTTTCTCAACTCAAAAGTTCTACATGACTTTCTATCTTATTTATTTACCGTTTTGACAAGCCTCATTTATAAGACTCACCAAGGTTGGTTCATTTGAGCTTGGAGAAGTGACTATATATCAACACTATCCTCAGTTGGAACTAGAGGTAAGCTTTCACAATTTTGGTATTGTCAATGATAGTTTTGTGTATTCTACGATCAGAGGGTTGGAGGAAGATTTCTCTTAGATAATATCCATTGAAGATATATAGGTGATTAAATAAATTGGATACTAGTTTATCTAGTACAAGAATTTCACTTACATCAAAGTAGCCAGTTTTCACAAAATTCCATACAAGCTTCCTTGGTACCCATTAGATAAGCTACTTTTGTTGGAGGTGTGTAGAAAAATTATAGAAGTGCAACAACTCATTGTTGGGAAGTACAAACATGGGTATGGTTTTCCAATAAAAATAGGAGTCTACTCTTGTTCAAATACCCAAAATGCTAAGGGTTATGAGATTGAAATGGCAAGATATAATTTTACTTTATATAATTAGGCTTAGGGATGATTTGACCCCATTGGCAATATCAACAAAATAATGGGCACATATTTCATTCATGGGCCCAAACTTGAAGATAATGGGCCAATTTTGAACAAGATTTTGAAGTTAGGATGAAGGATGGTTGTCAACTAACAATATTATGAATGAGGCATAGAAAAAATATTTGGATTCCAAAGGAACAAAGGGAAGATGGAAAGCTTCTTAATCTTGCTTACTCAAGTCAAATATGTTTTTCTCAACCAATTTACAATGTTGACTATTTCATTCTAGAAAATGACGACATTAGGGCTAGAACACAGGGGGTGGTGGACCATTCTCTTTGAATTTTTAAAAGGATTTTCCCTATGGCAATACTGCCAGAACCTAGCAAGGGAACATAGAAGAAAAAGAAAGGAGAAAGCACAATTAAAGAGCCCACTAGGAAGAAATAGTCACATATTGTTGGGGAGAAACCATCTTCTAGTATTGTTACATACAAGAAGAAATAAAAGGGGGAAACTATTAAGGAAGCGAAAAAGAAAATAAAAGGGAGGATCTCGATGAATATTTTCTCTAGTGAAGGCGTTCAGAGGAACCTAGGGATGATAGTGGCATTACTCATAAGAAGAGGACTGAGGAAGCTATTACAGAATGGGGAGCCCAAAGGGAGGCTTAACAAATGTACTCCTTGACTCCCCCTCATGGAACACCTTTTCCAACTCCTCCTTTATCACCCAAATAAAAAGTATCTACTCCACCTTCTTAGTCACCACCATCTACTCCTCCTCCTCCTCCTTGAAAAGATGAACTACCTCATAAAGAGGAAATTCCTATTGAAACAAAAATAAAGGAAGGGGAGATAGAGAAGGATCCTCTAGGAGAAGAAGAGATGCAAAAGGAGATGGAAGATGTTTTCCTCAAAAATGTTCATATGGATAAGCATATTGACGAAGTGTTTACTAAAGAAGTGAATAAAGAAGAGGAGGTGAATAAAGAAGAAGTTGACACTAAAGAACATGTTGCTTAATAAATGTGCTTGGTCAGCAAGAAACTGGTCAAGAAAAGAAAGATGTTGATGATTTTCCTCACACAAAAGTAGAAGGGAATCAAGAGAAGGGCCCTGAAGAAGAGAAATCCTCCTAAGGGACTAATTAGAAGGCACTTGAAGATAATGTTGAGAACATGCATGATATTGATGTCACCTCTTCTCCTCAAAGAGAAACAACTCTAGCCATACCAATGTTGCTAAATCAAACAATTCAAAAAAGGTAGATGTCTTATGTAGAAACTCTAGAGAATAGCTTAAGTGTGTTGTTTGAAGTCTTCTAATCTCTAGGAAAAAGAAGAAAGAGAACTTAGAGAATGTCAACCATTTCTATTGATGATTAGGACAACATGATAACTAAAATAGTTGTCCCCTTGGTTGACAAATTGGAACTGGAAATGACATTTGATGACTACAAGATCAAACAAGTGAATATGGTGTGTAGAACAGAGAAGGGGAACAACAATCATTGCAAATGTTTGTTTCCACAATACTGAAAAGAATGCAAAATGATGGGAATACAAAGTTAGAACTAAAGGTAGAGGTTGCACAATTGACCACTTGCATTAATAATCTCATAAGGCCTATTGACGCTCAAGATCCTAAGTCTACATTGCAGTCTGTACTAAAAGGAAAGGTCAAAAGTCATTGCAAAACATAGAAGGGGAACAACAATCATTGCAAATATTTGTTTCCGCAATACTGAGAAGAATGCAAAATGATGAGAATACCAAGGAAGAACTAAAGGTAGAGGTTGCATAATTGACCACTTACATTAATAATTTGATAAGGCCTATTGACGATCAAGATCCCGAGTCTCCATTGCAGTCTGTACTGAAATGTGAGATAAACAAATGCTGACCTAGATGGGTGGATCCCTATTGCACAACAATGGAAAGAGAATATTTGGGAGTTAGTTAATCAAGTTTTGAAGCAGTTAGTAAAGTCTTATCACTCCATCAATGATGAAGACAACAATTCTCAACAAATTTCTTTGAGTTTTGATGAAGAATTGTTGGTGTGGGAAGAATATATTCCAATTCTTCACCAAATTAATGAGACAAAAGTAGAGGAATTGATCAAATTTGTTTTCATAGAAGGAGAGAAAGATGTGATTCTAGTTTTTATGCAAGTAGCAGAGTTCCATGTAAATATTTTGAATAAGTGCAAGAACATATTGAATAATGACAAAAGCTAAGTAGAAAAGGAAATGAACAACATTCACTAGACAATAGAAGACCTAGGGTACACATTTTGGGGCAGTCTTGTGATGGTAAGAGAGCCCACGAAAAATGGTTGGAGAGTTGCAAAACCAGATGCAAGGGTAAGTCACATAGGAAGGCATTGACAAAATGGTCAATAAGAAAGTAAAGCTTCAGTCTCTCAAGGAAGAGTTAGAATCTTTCACTCAAATACAAAAATAGATGGAGAAGACTACATTTCACCAAAAGGTTAAAATCCAGTTCCATAAAGGGCCATGTATGGAGAAAATGAATGAAATTCTGCCGAGATGGTCTGATAACTTTGCAAGTGACTAGATATGTTGGTATTTTTTTTGTTAACTCTTTTTGTATTTTTACAAATAATCAGGACGTCCAACCCTTAAGGATAAAGTGGTGTTGGAAAATATAATAAGTGTTGATAAGATCCATGCCTAGATGAAGGAATAAAGGAGGCATTACAATTTTGAAGACTACCCGTTGTCTTTTAGTTTGAGTCTATTCTTATTTCTAATTACTTTTATTTTCTTAAATTTCAACAAGTTAAACTGAACTACAACTGGGGCGCTCAGTTATGTTATTTTAATTTTACTTTATTTTTAGTTAAAGAATCAAGTGCTAGAGTTAGTTCCAATTGATTTTTTATCACATCCATAATTTTAGGAACTTATATTTCTATATATTTTTCATTATGGGTCATTTTAAAAGATCCAATTTTCATATAATTTTTGCAATACAAATAATACAATCTCAATGTGGAATTCGCCTGCTAATCTTTTTTCAAGATTTTATTTTATTCATCTAAGGATAATTTCCGTGTTGCATGCATCTATATTTGGTGCTATGGTGATGGTATGATCATTTCATTTCAATTTAAATTGTCAAAGTAATGAGATTTTGTCAGTAACTATGGAATTAAGTAAGGTTTCTTCCTAGATCTGTGTATGTTTGATTGCGGTCTAGTTATATGAAGTTTGAAATTCTTGTGAATTTTATACTTCCTTTGAAGATTGAAATAGTTTTAATTGTAGATGTATTAAATTCTATTTACATTACTGGTTGTTTGAATATCCCATTTAAATGTACAAAAATTATAATGAAATATTTCCTATCATTGTTCGATTAGAATAGATTTGCATTACTTCTTGGTACCCTACTTCTTTTCACTTTTATTTCATAAATGGTCTTGAAATTGTTTTAAAAGAGAAATGAATTGATAAAAATCTATTTTTATAATTTGTTAGAATTATCTTTTGTGATTGTGTTTTATTTTCCAAAAAGCTAGTATGTTAAAACCCTTGTAAACATGTTGACAACAAACCTATGTTATACCAACATGACTAAGAACTAGTTATATAGGAACCTTGGAGTAGTTTTGGTAATTTTCAAGAGGGGAAAGAAACCCTTATTTCCTAGCACATTTTAAGCGATTAAAACCACCCTCAAAAAAATTGATGCTAGAAGGAGGGCCTAAACCTACAAGACTAGAAAATATTGGGTCATTTTCCTTGGACAGATATCATAGATTTCTTAGATCCTCTCCCAACAAAGAATATCTTATTGAATTAGTTCAACATAGGAAAACTAGGAGTGACAAGGGAAAATCTAGAGGTGAAATTTCCAAATTTATAGCTTCACCATTAAACCCAGGTTCACCATCCTTACCTATACGTCTAACAACACCCTAGATAGTAACTATTGTTGTACCTACACCATTACAAATAGATTTCTTCATTGTTAATGAAAGTTATTCACTCAACATAGTAGGTGCTCTACATTGATTACCTAAAAACCCAAACATGTTTTGTGTTAAATATGTTTACGATTAAGGTAAGACGATAGATGACCATATAAAAACTTTCAAAGAATATTCCAATCAAGCCCAGGTCACCCATTAAGATGTAGTATGTAGACTATTCCCTACTCATTAGGAGAATTCACTTATAATTGGTATCTCAACTTACCCAGAGGAGGAATCACTACCTGGCAAGGTCTAGAGGACAAGTTCCTCAACCAACTCAAAGTATATATGGATCCTATCATTTTGTACCACCAATTTGTATCATGTAGAAAAGATCCAAATGAACGAATCAAAATTTATAACACAAGGTTCCTTAGAACATATAAGAAATTGGAAAATCCATACAACATACCAGAATTGATAGCTATGCAAACATAGCTTAGATCCATAGACACTTTCACTAGTCTATTCTTGAGAAGGTTTCCTGAGACTAATAGGGATACACTGGACAAGATTTATAATGAAGCCATTACTATTTCCCAACAAATGGAAATTACAAATCTGATAGCTTTCAAACTCGTAAATTTTCCAGCCCGACTGAAGAGATGTATAGTGCTATAGATGATCTAAAGAAACAAAAGATAGCATCTCAATTTTTGATATATTGTTGCATTATCCTACTAAAAAACAAGCATTGCTAAAATCATTAGACAGTTCTAAAAGTGCTTCTATCAACTCTCCCAAAATGGATAAAGGTCAGGCCTTGAGCTCCTTAGACACAATGGCTACAATTTTTAAATGTAAGACTAGAATCCCTCCTTTTCTATTAACAATACATATGTTTGGGAAAAATGTACATAACTATTTAGTAGATTCTAGGGCATCATGTAATAGTATACCTTACTTCATATGTCAAAAGATAGGAGTAACACCTAGGCTATCCAATAGAGTTGTGGTCCAATTGGACAAAATGAAAGTAAAAGTCATAGGGGAATTAAATAACATCCATGTGCAATTAGCCTCTAACCCTGAAGTCCAAGAATATATTGATATACACATAGTGGACATCCTTGAAATGTATGAAATGCTTCTTAGTAAAGAATGAACCAAAAAATTGAGAGGATGGTTCTCAACTGACTTCACACAACTCTAGTTACCATGGAGGGGACTAAATAATTAGATTAAGATTGATGTCAAGCCTAAGTTAAAACATACAATAACTGAATATACAATACCCCAAATGAGGTTACATTCATAGGGTTAGACTTAGGTGTGTATAAGATGAGTGATATCATGATGATATCTTTAGAAAAAAATAAAAAAGCAAATGAAGACAATCCCATCAAAGGATTACAAGGGTTCAAAACTTCTGACCATGTTTTTCAAGAATTTTTAAGCAAGATGTATGATAACATGACTAATCTTGGAAAATATGCAAACACTTCCATGCTTTTGTTTCTAGGCTAGTGTCGCATCCATGATACACACCATTCAAAATTTTGTTTCTCAACTTGCCAAGATGTGTTGGCAAGAGTAAAATTGATATATCATCCAAGAGTGGAAAGAAGTGATTCAAAGGAAATCATAATATTAGATGATATTTTTGACTCATTAGATTACCCATCTTTGGGAGATGAACGACATACAAATGAGGAAGCCCTTATAATATTTTCGAAAGTATCTATTGAAAATAAAATCTTGTTGTTTTTAAAATGAAATTCAACTAAAAGCAAGAAAGAAATAGTAATAGGACCCTCCAACAAGGTGACATTCCAACAAAAAGAGATACCATCAACAGAAGTCCCCAAAAATAGGACCACAAGGAAACTTAGATTTGATAAGTCTAAGTGTAAATAGGGGAATAGTGTTAGAGTCAAGTTGGTAAATCCCCAAGGGAAGTCATTTCTCGATGCTTTCCAGTTGCAATTCACTTGCACCAATAATGCTATTGAGTATGAAACATTGATTAGAGGATTGCTCCTTCCTCACCAAAAGAAGGTAAAGTATATGTTTGTAGAAGAAGACTCTCAACTAGTAGTAAGGAAGGTAAGAATTTAATATTCTTGCCATGATAAAATATTATCTTCTTATAGAAATAGAGTGTGGGATCTAATTGAGGGTTTCAAGGAATTTAACATAAATTCTATCCCTAGAAGAAGGAACTATATTGTAGATTCTCTTTTTGCTTCAGCTAGCTAGTTCCCTAGAGCCTATGAGTAGTTCAAGGTTGAAATGATTCTTTGTGGAGATGGTGGCAGTGCCAACCATTGTGAATAATATCACCAACTTCCAAGTATTCAAAGATGATTAGCACATCCTCAAATTTATTACTAACTCTAGGATTTTTGCTACCTAGATCATTGATGAAGCTGATAGGGACCCATTTGAAGAGGTTGAAAATGGTATAATTTATTTGAAGACTAATACTATCCCTAAGGGGATGGTCTCCTCAAAAATAATATTTGATCCTAATAATAGGTCAAGGCCTGAAAGGACCACCTTAGGTTCAAACAGAGGTAAATGTGATCTCCACAACTTGGGAGATGAATTGGACAAGAGAAAAATATCCATTGGGAAGGTATGTACTTTAGAGGAAAGGGATGGTTTAATCTAAGCCTTGAAGGATTATAGAGAGGTAATTTCTTGGAGCTATGAAGAGTTAAAGAAATATGACACCTCCATAATTACTCACACCATTCCTTTAAAAAAGGAAACCAAGCCTTTTAGACAAAGGTAATGACCAACTAACGCTTTGTTGGAGCCATTAATCTAGAAAGAAGTTTAAAATCGACTATATGCCAAAATTATATACATAGTGCGACATTTGACATCAATGGAAAATTTGGTGCTAGTACAAAAGAAGAACAAAGAGATCCGATTGTGTTTGGACTTTCGAAATCTGTATCAATCATTCAAAAAAGGACAACTATCTATTGCCCTCACTAGATGAGGTCTTAAAAATTATAAATAGATAAAAAATGATGTCATTCTTGGATGGATAATTAGGGTACAATCAAGTGATGGTGGATGAAGAAGATTGACTAAAGACTGCTTTCACCACTAAGTGGGGAACTTTCACCTACCAAAGAATGTCATTTGGGCTCATCAGTGTTGGAGCCACTTTCCATAGAGAAATGGAGATAGCTTTCAAAGGGATAACTGGAAAGTGTATAATCATATACATAGATTATTTGATAGTGGTCTCAAAATATAGAGCAAACCATTTGAGAAACTCGTGTAAGATACTCCAAAGATGCAAAGAATCAGGTATCTCTCTAAATACCAAGAAATACATTTTTAGAGTTAGGGAAAGATCTTAGGGAACATCATTTTAGGAAAGGGTATTTCCAAATATCCAGATAGGATTGAATCTATACTGAAGTTCTCACTACCTAACAATAAGAAAGAACTCAAACCCTTCTTCAAAAAGATTAAGTTTGTTAGGAAACTCATTAGCGGGTTCATAAAGATCATGAATTCATTGAATTACATGTTGAAGAAGGATGCCAAGATCGAATGGACCGTAGAATCCAAGAAATAATTCAAATAAATAAAAAAAATCATCACTAGTGCACATGTATTGGCTAGCCCAAATTATTCTAGGCCCTTCAATATTTATGCTTTTGCTTCATAACATTATTGTATAGGTGTTCTCACTCAAAAGGGAAAGGAGTGCGATGAGAGGCCAATTGCCTTTATGAAGGCTCCATTTAAAAATACATAATTCAAATATCCTAATTTGGATAAGAAATCATTTTCTATATTCAAGGCTATCAGGAAATCTAGACATTATATTTTGAGGATCAAGGTGATAGCAATTATTCTCGATGTTGTGGTTAAGTCAACGTTAATGCAGAATGAGCTTGGGGAACGACATGGAAAATGGATGGTCATGCTTCAAGAATATGGCATGGAGATAAAACCTATGAAGCTATTGAGAGGACAAGGATTTTCAAAGACACTAGTTGGGGTAGATCAATAGCTGATATGCCAATAATATTCTTAACAAGATATATCATTTGACAACTGGTACAAGGACATTGTCTAGTATTTGTTGCAAAACAAGTGCTCAAACAAAATGAATACCACTTAGAGATGAGCAATGAATATCAAAAGACAGACATATATGATAAAAATTTGGATCTTGCATAGAAGAAACTATGAAGGAATCCATTTGAGATGCTTGGAGAAAGGATATGTTGGTTCAGTCTTGACAAAATTTCATGAGAAATTTGGAACTGGCCATGGATGTGCTGAAGCAATTGCCCATCAAATATTATGGGAAAGATGTTATTGGCCAACCTTGTTTAAGGACACTTAATAGCATCTAAGGGCTTGCTACATATGTCAGAAAGTAGCCAACAAAGAAATAAATGCTCCTTTACAACTGTAGACTGTACACGAGGTACATCCTTTCACCCAATGGGGCTCAGATTTTATTGGAATGATATATCCTCATTC
Organism: Sequoiadendron giganteum; assembly: GCA_007115665.2. Classification (NCBI taxonomy): domain Eukaryota; kingdom Viridiplantae; phylum Streptophyta; class Pinopsida; order Cupressales; family Cupressaceae; genus Sequoiadendron; species Sequoiadendron giganteum. Next base: position 145,040,241 of record CM021107.1, on the reverse strand, counting down.
ATCTACATGACATAGGCTCATTCTGGTAGCAACTAATTATTGCACAAAGTGGTTTAAAGAAATCAATTGTAGACAAATCACTACTACTGGCATGATCAAATTCTTAGAAGGCCACATAATAACTAGTTTTGGGATGCCCTTCGCTCTAGTATGTGACAATGGCCTTTCTTTTTATTCAGTTTAGTTTGTACAATGGGAATTCAAGAATAAATTGGTTTTGAAGTACTCACCAAACTATTATCCTCAAGGTAATGGAGTGGCTGAGTCTACAAATAAAAACTTAATGTGTCATCAAGAAATTATTAGATTAAAACCCAAAAGATTGGCACTCACACCTTAAGTTTGTACCATGGACCAACAGAGCTAGGATTAAGAATTAGTTAGGGAAATCCCCCTACCATTTGGTCTATGGTTTGGAACCCTTATTCCCCATGAATCTCAAAATTCCAACTTTGAAATTCATGGAGAGTTATCTAAAGTTAGATGAAAAATTTCAGGTTAGGTTGCTTAAGTTGTTTAATTTAGATGAAAAGAGGAATGTTTCCCTCAAGCACATTTCAAATTATCAAGTTGTTGTCAAACAGTGGTTTGAAAAAAAGAGCTAAAATAAAATCCTTTAGGATTTCAAATCTTGTCCTATTATGGGACAAATCCAAAGAAAAGAGAGGAAAACAAGTTTGAAGTTTGACAAACTTTGGACAAGCCCTTACCAAATAGCTGAAATCTTAGGGGAAAATACCTTTAGGATTAATACTATGACTGGGGAACTTACCCCATTTCTTATCAATGGAAGTTCCTATAACATTATTTAGGTTCCTAAGAAGAAGGGTTATCCTCCATGTATATTATTCAGATAGGTTTTGTTGTTTTCTTTCTTTTATTCTTTTGTGGGTTTTCCTTTTCTTATTTTTATGGTTTGTCTTGTTCATGTTCTTCTTTTCTCTTTGTTTGTGGGTTCTCATGAATGTAAAGGACTGAGTATCAACCATGAAGGAGATAACCATGGTATTCTTGTTTTTAAATATTTTCCTTGTTTAAGTTCAAGGTTTTCTAATCTATTATTAAGCTTGGGAGTCTTATTTTATCTAGAGTATTAGGCCAACCAACTTCAACATTTTAATTTCTTGGATCTCAACACCTATAAACATTAAAGAATAAAGATTGGAAGTAGAGGTGGAACATAATGACCTATGGATTCAAGTAAATCAAAAGGTATTTCATTTCTCAGTGACCACTGTGATTCCCAACCCAACACCAAGTAATAGCCTAGAAGTCAAAAGAAATTGCATCAACTGAATTATTAAATTTGGGTGATTCAAATAACCTCTACTAGGGCTATGGACACCTGGTTGGAAATAGAGATATGTTTGAGGGAATCATAGGTATCTCCATCGGGGCTATGGATGTTTGCCTAGCAGTGGAGCTATGCCCAATTCACACTAGCTAGTGTTACAATATATCTAAAAAAAATATAAAGAGAGAAAATAAAGTGAATAAAATAGTTGGGAAAAAGGGAATATCAAAAAAATTGACGTGATTCATGGGTTGTTATGTTCCATTGGTACTCTCACTCTGAAGGAATAAATCATACGCATACACGTCAAGACTCATGAAAATTATTGTGAAGGGTGAATTGGTAAAGTACTTGGATACTTGTTGACTTAGTCGCTTAATCTTGGGCTTGCAATATCTTTGAGTTTAAGCCTATTTGGAAACCTTTAAATATGGAAATTATTTCCAAGAATTTTGTTTGTTCGTTTCTATTTGGTGTGCCTTTGCACTCATGCCCCTTTTTCCCTTAGAAAAATGGGGAGCCCCTCTTTTCGCTTTGCATGTCTTCATTCCCATTTTCTCCTTTTCTTTTTCTTCTCCTTCCCCTTCCTTTCCTTTGTTTTCTTCTATCTTTTGTTTGCTTTCAATCTTTAAGGTTTCAAACTTCTTAGGAAGGGTATACATTCCTTGCCGGGCCTGACCCCAATCCCTTTCCTTCGACCTATGTTTTTTTTGTGTTTTGGCTACCGTTGGGTTTCCCAAGTTAGGGTTTTCTCTTACCGCATATGTGACCCAGACTCTTGATGGTGAAGCCTCGTTCTACGTGCACATCACATCAAGTCCTTTTCCATGTACATACTAACATTCAAATTTAATGCATAGGTGCCAAAATTCAATACATTGATGTCTAGGTTTAGTGTACCATTAATGTGAAGTATTGGGTTATTATTAAGTTAATTTGTGAGTTATTTGGTTGTTACTCATTCAAAACTTTGCATTCCAAAGGCTCTACAACTTTCCTAATTTCCTTCCTTTCCCATCAAGATACCATTGTTGATATTATTTTCATGCGTCTATGGTTCATTCATGTGTGGATTAGGTTATTGGTTCATATTCAGACTAGTTATGCAACGTTACAAGTTTTTCCTTCATGTTTGTTGGCTCTCCGTTTGCTTGTGTTTCATGCCTTATCCTTCCATTTTCTCACACATTTATAGGTTAGTATAAATTCATGCCACTCTTGTAGTTATTTCCTAGTTTTCTTTCTTTTCTAGTGTGTACAAATGTGTTTGGGTTTTGGTTGTGTTTGTTTGCTTTGTCTTCCTTTCTCTTTTTATTTTCTTTTCCTTAGTCTAGCCTAGGGAATTATTTTGTTTTGTTTTTTCTATACACAAATTTTCCCTTTTGTTGTTTTCCATTTTGGTTTTTTTGTCCCACCAAATCAAGTTCCCTTTCCAATGTGTCATTTGATATTATTTATGGCGTCATCATCAGACGTCGGGCCTTTGGTTTCTTGAGGGTTCTTTTTCATTATTCCCTAGCATGATTTAAGCTAAAACTTATCGAACTTCAAATGTCATGAGTTTCCCTTACCCAATACATGAAAATATCTGCATAATTTGTAAGGAGAAACTCTGACCTCTGACTCCTAATCGGTCCTTGGTGACCTAATAAATCTTGATCATGGGCTTTAGGTTTCATCCATTAGCAATGTCCCTTACCACCTTCCTTATAGAGGTGAAAGAGGTAAGGGGTATCCCCAATCTTTGATCCTTGATGATGCACCCAACACTTAACCAAAACTTATCTTTTCCCAAAACTCCTTTCAGACTTCGGTCATCATAAATACACTTCACAAGCTTCTTTATTGAGGTAGGAATTATTATGCAACTCCAAGATTTTATATCCAAAATCACAAGATCAATTGCATCCAATAGGGGTTTGATAAGTATGTCTTCAACAATTCTCTTCAAAATTCCAATTCAAAGTTCAAAAGAATAAAAATTGAGATTATCGGATGTTTGATTTAATTAATACTAAAAAAATTATAGTAAAAGGTAAAGGGTATCTTTGAACCCTGATCCCCAAAAACTTTCAGTCTTCACTAATCGAATTTCACTCTTAAAGTCTGAATGGAATCTCAAGAAAGTAGTAAAGAAAAATATTGAACCCCAAACTTCAAAAACATCTTTCAAACTTCATGAGTCAAGGATACTGCTTTAACAATGAATGATGTCAACAATCTAAGAGGTAGAAAGGATCTCTGATCCTTGATGCCCGATTAGATGGAATCTTAACAAAGGGGAGTTCACACTGTGAGTATAAGGTAGAAGGGATCTCCCATCCCCGATGCTCGATCAATCATAATCATGACTTGGAATCCTCATTTCAAGTAAGGGGTATGGAGGATCTCCAATCCCTGATGAGGTTAAGAAAGAGAAATTGAACTTGTTATGCCTTGCATAACCACCCCATCTTTGGCCTTGGTCAAAATGGGTGCCCCTTTTTGTTTATATTCTTGGTTGTTTTTCAAACAAAGTTTGGAGTCTTTCCTTTCCAACACTTTGTTTTTCTTTGGTTTAGTCTGTCGGAACCGGAGCTGGAACTGAATCAGGTTCTAAAACTTCTTTCAAAACGCATCCCGATCCCCATCCTGACAGTCTTTCTTTTAAACCTTTTTTCTTGTCTATGATGGAGCCAGAACTAGAGTGGAAGTTAAGTTGGTGTTTATTCAAAATTTCCAAATTCGAATCTCATCCTGCCTTCGCCTCCGCTTTTTGAGCTTTTGTTTTAGACTAAGTATTTATGTTGTGATTTCTTGAATCGGTCTTTTTGTTTTATTTTGTCGTTTTGTTTTGGTTTTATGCTTTGTTGGAGGAAGAGGACCCAGAACAGGAATGAAGCTGAGAAATTACTTAAGTTTCTAAAAATGTTTTCATTCCGATTCCGCTCCCGCCATTTCTTGGTCGTTGAATTTTTACTGAAGTCACACTGTAGTAATGGGTTAGTTCATCTCCAATTCTGACTCCACTTTACTGCATTTAATGCATTAATGATAGTTTCCATGCATAGGTAGAAACTCTGAGTTTTACCTTAATTAAGGATTAAACGAGGTTATTATGTTAGAGTAATTGGACATTACTTTATTAATTAAACAATATTCATTTAATTACGTAAAGTTTCCTTTTAACTCTTTTTCACTTAAGCTAACATTAGGTACATAATAATTAATTACTTTATTAATTATTATTGTGCAAGCCTAGGGTTTTCCTTTTAGGATTTTCATCTATATGTAGTTGAAAACTATCTTTTGTATGATTATTCATTTTTACATTTTCAGGTGAATACATTGCTCCACATTCTTGAGCATTTCCTTTGTTGTTTCTCTTTGTTTCTCTTTGTAACAGGTTATTTGCTTGCAAAGATCTTTTGGGCTTCTGTGGTGTTGTATCTTCTCAACTCCAACATGGTATTAGAGCTTCAGATTTGCAACTGCTTGTTCTTGTTTTGAGATTTTGCATTGGAAGCAAATCTAGGGTTCTAAAGTTTTTTTTGGGTGGATTCAGCATACTCCATTTTTTGGGTTCACTTTGGGCTCAAATGGACAGTGCCATTGGATTTGTAGCACCCAAAAACCCCTAAATTGATTGTCAAATCGTCGATTTTGGTTATAGTCAATTTGGAAGGCAAATTTTTTTTGCCCTAAGGCCGTACGGAGCAAAAAAAACGCAAAAAAATCATTTTTTTGGTTTATTTTTGCATGGCCAGTGTTAAACCGCCACACTGCCAGAGCACCACCCGACGGCCACCTCCCGCCCACCGCCATCGGCGGCTACCACCGGCCGCGGCCAAGCGGCCACCGCCACCCTTGCCGGCCCAACACCGATTGCCCGCCACCCCTGCGCGCCACAAGCCACGCCGCCCGAGCCGCCGCCTACGCGCCAACCCCCGGTCTGCCATGTGCTATGGGGCCATCATCTTTTAAGCCCTTGAGGGCTATTTTTTTCTCTCTGACCCCCTATTATGTCATTTTTGGTCAAATGGGCATAACTTGGGCATCCTAGCTCTGTTTTTCGAACAGGAAGAAGCGTTGGAAAGCTGAGAATGAAACCAATCTAATGGTATAGAAATATTTTTAATTTTTTTTTTACCAATTTGGATATTTTTTACCAGTCAAAGTGAGGTCTTCTTTCTTCACTTCCAGGGTCATAGAAGATGCAAATGGACTCCATTTTTCAAACTTGAATAGGCGTTGGAAAGCTCTCAACATGCTCTATTCAGTGATGTGATCTATTTTATCAGAATTTTCACCAGATACACAAGAATTTGTTTTGAAGTATTTTTTGCTTATACATTGCTTCCTTCTTCTTAGTTTGTACTAGGGTTTGGGTTTATCTTTTGTGGGGGGTGTTTTTCTCTTGCTTTCTGTCATTTATATCAGAAAACCAGAACACCAAAACTCTGAAAAATACAAACCCTTCTGCATCTTCTATCTATTCTGAAAGATCACATAATAATAAAAAACACAAGCAGGTACAGGTGTAGGGTTTCATGGCAGACTCTTTAGTTGAGCTACTCATATCACATAACTATCACACTTGGAAGTCTTGTATGATGAGGCTACTCAAGTCACGAGGGTTATGGTCTTGTTTAGATGAGGTTTAGCCTCAGTTGCATCATCCTTTTTAGATTATGCAGCACAGGAACAAGATGGATGAAGCTATAGGTTTGTTATGCATGCATGTTTTAGACAGTCTTTTGTTTCACCTTGATGCTTTGCTCACTCCTCGAGCCATGTGGCTGAAGTTTGAGACACTTTTTGGGGCCGTTAATGAGTTCTGCGCATTACAGATTGAGGCAGAGCTAACTTCATTGTTACCTGATTCATTTCCCACTATTGAGAATTTTTTGAACAAGTTCAAAACTATCTGTACTATTTTACAAGGTTGTGGGAAGAACAAGACAGACACAGAGTGCATTTACTTGATTCTTTCGAAGCTTCATGGTCCATTTCAGATATTTGCTTCCTCCTTCTACTCCACCATGGATGGTTTGGGTGCCAGTTTTACCATGCCTTCCTTTGATTTGTTTTGTGAATGATTGTCTCGGGAACAGTCTCACCTTTCTCAGATGGATATGCTCTCAAGTTCAAAGAGCAAAGCATTGGTTGCTCAGTCACCGAAGGGGAAATAGAAGCAGAAACCGAGGCCCAAGAAAGATTTTACAGGTAGTGAGCATTCCTCCAAACCACCTCCTAAGTCTGATTCTAAACCACCATTTAATCCAAAACATGGGAAATCTTCGAAGTCTGGTGAGTCTTCCTCCAAGACTAAGGAGAAATCAGGAGACACTTGCAGTTTCTTTGGCAAGCAAGGTCATCCAGTTTCCAGGTGTTGGAAATGATTAGAGGCTTTAGAGGAGGCCATGCAGCAGCAACACATGTCCTCACCTCAGTCTTCTTCTTCTTCCACCACAGGGAAGGGTCATGCTCTTATTGCACGAGCATGGACCAATGGGTCCACTTGGATTTTAGACTCTGATGCTTCTCACCATATGACTCACACTCAACAGTTGGTCACTTCTCTTGCCTCTTGTGGTACTTCACAGATTGCAGTGGGTGACTCTTCACAGCTTTCCATCTTGGGTTCAGGTTTTGTCTCTTTGGATGGGGGCACTCTACAAGATGTTTTGGTTGTTCTTGACATTTTGACGAACCTCTTGTCCATTTATCAGATTTGCCACACTGGCTCTGGTAAGACAGTTGAGTTCTCACCACATTATGTGGTTATTCGGGACCTCCATGATTCTAATTTGGTTGTGGCTACTGGAAGTGTTGATACTGCATCTCGTCTTTATAGATTTGATGGATTTGCGCCTTCTGAGGGTACAGGTTCATCTCTTATAGCACATGCAGATTCGGTGAGTCAGCTTTGGCATGAGCATTTGGGCCATGTCAATTACAGATATCTTTAGCAGATGAGTACACAGTCACTTGTTCTTGGTCTTCCACAGATTTCCTGCACTAACGGTGTTTTTCATGGTTGTGTGCTTGGCAAGCATCACAGGGATCCCTTTCTGAAGGGAAGTACTACTCGTGCTTTGGCACCCTTGAGTTGATTCATAGTGACCTCATGTCATTTCCCACTCCTTCTTTTTCAGGGGCCAAGTATGTACTCACATTCATTGATGGCTTTCTCCAGACGCACATGGTTGTACTTTCTTAAGTACAAGTCTAGTGTCTTTGATTCCTTTCGTGTCTTCAAGACATTTGTAGAGAAGCAGTCTGGTCTTTCTATTCAGTGGATATGTATAGATAATGGGGGGGAGTATGTGAATCAGGCTTTCAGAGATTTTTGCACTAAGCATGGTTTACAGCATCAGTTTTCTATTCCCTACACCCCTCAGCAGAATGGTATCGCTGAACGAAAGAACGTAACTTTACGGGAGATGGCTAATTGTATGATTCAGTCTAGGTCCATGGATTTATCTTTTTGGGTTGAGGCAGTCAATTGTGCCAACTATATTCAGAATTGGATGCCTCACAAGGCGATTCGACATATGACTCCTGAGGAGGCTTGGTCTCATGACAAGCCTGATATTTCATCATTTCGAGTATTTGGTAGTGAGGCATGGGCTTTTATTCCTGATGCTCAGAGGAGAGCTATGGAGTGGAAGATTCGACCCCTCATTTTTGTCGGCTACAGTGAGGATGTTAAGGCATACAGGTTGTTTGATCCTGATTCCAGAGAGGTCCTGTTTCAACGGGATGTTCAGTTTGATGAGTGCCTTCCTCCAATTGGTACCTTGTCTCCAGTGTCCACTTCACTACCTACTCCACCCACTACAGCTCTTCAAGATTATTTTGAGGATTCTGATGAGGATATTGATGATCCCCCATCTCCACCTCCACTTGCTCCACCTCAGAGGCCCAAATGGGCTCGCTTTACTATTGAGGCAACAGGATCTATGGTCGGTGATCCTTAAGACACTCATCGCACTCGTTCTCATACTACGGGTTCTAGTCTTTTGACTCATGCTCTTTCAGAGGATCCTCCAAGATTTTCAGAGGTGACAGATCACCCTGAGTGGGATTGTGCTATGGAGGAGGAGTATTCTTCTTTGATGAGGAATAATACATGGGATCTTTATCCTCTTCCTAAGGGAAAAAAGATGGTTCGGTGTCGATGGTTGTATCACACCAAGTATGCTGCTGATGGTTCTATTGATAAGTACAAAGCACGTCTTGTTGTGAAGGGTTTCTCACATGTTGAGGGTATTGATTACTCTGAGACATTTGCCCCTATCGCCAAGATGAATTCTATTCACTTTGTATTATCACTTGCAGCTTCTAGAGGATGGCTCATTTTTCAGATGGATGTGAAGTGTGCCTTCTTACATGGTGACCTACAAGAGGAGATCTATATGGAGCAGCCTCAGGGATTTGTTCATGATGCTTCCTTGGTTTGTAGACTTCAGTGTTCATTATATGGTCTCAAACAGGCCCCTCGGGCTTGGTATGAGAAGATGGACTCTTTTTTGCTCTCCACTAGTTTCACTCGTTGTCATTCTGATCACACGGTCTATATTCAGCATCTTGAGGGTGAGATCCTGATTCTTGTGCTATATGTTGATGATCTTCTCATCACAGGTAGCTCATCCTCTATGATTCAGAATTCTCAGCTAGCCTTGATGGAGTAGTTTGAGATGACAGATCTTGGCCTTCTGCACTATTTCCTTGGTCTTTAGGTGATTCAGTCTTCCGAGGGGATCTCTATTTACCAGTAGAAGTATTCTTTTGATATGCTTCAGCACTTTGGCATGCTTGATTGCAAGCCTGCCCCCACACCTTTTTAGTCAGGGGTTGTTTTGACTACTACTTGCCCCACTCCTTCAGTAGATTCTACACTTTACATGCAGTTGGTTGGCAGTTTGTTGTACCTGACTTACACTCGTCCTAATCTTTCCTCTGTGGTTGGTCTTGTCTCTTGATTCTCACATGATCCTCATGAGAGTCATTGGCAAGCTACCAAGCGTATTTTGAGGTACATTCAGGGCACCACTTCATATGGCATTCACTACACATTAGGGGATCCTCACATTGTTGGCTACACTGACTCAAATTGGGTTGGTGATGTCAATGATCGGAAGTCTACTTCTGGCTTTGTTTTTTGTCTTGGCTCTGGTCCTATCACATGGTCATGCAAGAAGCAGACTGCTCATGCATTATCATCTATAGAGGCTGAGTACCAAGCTGTTGTGCTTGCTAGTGAGGAGATTTTATGGCTTCGTCAGTTGATGATTGAGTTTGGTTTTCCTCCTGATAGTCCCACTATTATTTGGTGTGACAATCAGAGTGCTATACACATTTCACGCAACCCAATGGAGCATCAGCGGACGAAGCACATTGAGCTTCATATGCATTTCATCAAACAATTGATTCAGGATGGTTCTCTCATCTTGGAGTATGTTCCCACTGCCGAGCAGGTTGCAGACATCTTCACGAAACCTTTTGCATCTCCGCGCTATCTTCAGTTGCGCTCTATGCTTGGGGTGAAGGAAGATGTCCTTGGGGGGTCTTTATGAGGCCTTCCTTCCTTCATGTTTCTTTCAGCATGTTGTTCTGTCTCTTTTTCGAGAGGAGTTTTTCCCATTGGGTTTTCTCCTTTTCTCCGTTTCATAGAGATTTCTTTGTACTTGGATACCTGATCTGGCCTTGTTGCCAGGACCCATTCCTTTTGCTTTCAGTAGCTTCTTCTAGGTTTTAGCTTCTCCCTATGTCTATCTTAAGGAGGGGTGTTAGAGTAATTGGACATTTACTTTATTAATTAAATAATATTTGTTTAATTACGTAAAGTTTCCTTTTAACTCTTTTTCACTTAAGCTAACATTAGGTACATAATAATTAATTACTTTATTAATTATTATTGTGCAAGCCTAGGGTTTTCTTTTTTAGGGTTTTCATCTATATGTAGTTGAAAACTATCTTTTGTATGATTATTCATTTTTACATTTTCAGGTGAATACATTGCTCCACATTCTTGAGGATTTCCTTTGTTGTTTCTCTTTGTTTCTCCTTGTAACAGGTTATTTGCTTGCAAAGATCTTTTGGGCTTCTGTGGTGTTGTATCTTCCCAACTCCAACATATTATTATCATTGTTAAGAAATCAAAGAGTGAAGTAGAGCAGTAGTGGAGCTTTCAGGAGTGAATCGATTGAAGGGAGAGGAGATAATTGCTTGCGGATTTCTTCAGAAGGTTTGCCAAGTTTTGCGTTTGAGGTAGGGTTCCTATTCTCATTTTTCTTTTATTTTGCTTTGCTTTCGTGTTTTCTTGTTTCTGTTTAAATCATTTTTCAATTTTGGGCAATTTTTCCATCTTTGTTGGTTTGCATAATTTGTTTTTCTTTGTTTGTTTGTTGTTGTTCTTGGTTTCGTTTGTGCTTTTGTTTCTGGTTTTCAGTGAGGGGCATGGTCATTTTCACATTTTGTCATGATCATGTCGTGTTATGTTGGGTTTTATATGCGTAGATTAATTAAGGTTCCACACTAAAATAGATTAAATTTAGGTTTTACAGTGAGTTAAATTTGGGTAGAATCTTATTTTTACTTAGGGTTTTTATTGCGCATTCGTCTGGTTAAGATAGAAGGGTTAAATTTGTGCCCTAATTTTTATGTTGTGTTTGTTTTAGATTAGGGTTTTATGTATTTCTGTATTTGCATTTTCGAGTTATTCAATATGATGCCCTAAAGTACAGTTGCCCCCTCGTTCATATGGGCATGGTATTTTCATGTTATATTTTAGCCCCCTTGCGTTTAAAATGACCTAGTCATTAATCATGAAGTTATGCGTCAGACTGTTAAAATCATTGATGACATCATGGTCAACCTAGTCGGAGGGAGGATCGGAATTGATTTAGATATTTGGGTGTATGTTTTATGATTAGTGTCAATTCCATTTTTCATTCCGTCTCTGATTTTGCTTGTAGTAAGAAGTCTTATTTCAGGATAATCCAACATTGGTGGAACCGGAACCGGAACCGAAACAAAATATGAAAATAGAAAATCTGAAAGAAACCAAATCCATTTCCATTCTAGTCCCGGTTTTGATCACTATTCCACTTCCGACTCCGAGCCCGCTTCTTGTTAATAGAATATCAATAACAGTTTTTTGCTCTGAGCCCGACAGTTAGTTAAGAAAAGGATTGTTTAAGATGTTTTCTGCATGGTTCTGCCTTCGATGTATGTATGAAAGGTATGATTTTAAGACACATTTTGAGATGTTTATCCAGGGATCTAACTAGAGGTTTTGTTGCAAGAAAGCTAAAAATGTCAAGAAAATTAGGGGAAGCTTCCCAAAGGAACCGACCTGCAGGAACATCAAAAGCAGTAGTTAAGCCCAAGAAGATGAAGCCAAAACAGTTACCTTATACCTTGAGGTATAACCACAGGAGTCTTGTTGTGGCAAGCAAAGTAGAATCGGATTGGTCAGACATCACTAACACGAATCTGGGTCCATACAATTTTGAGGAGATTTATTCAGATACATTCACTCAAGATATAACACTAAGGGCACAAAGAATTGTTGACTCCGGTTTGGCTCATATCACCCTATTTCCTCTATCAATCTAGTGCCTAGAGTTAATCATGACAACAACCAATGCTTACAATCTAGCTACCTGACAATGCATGGATTCACAAGATCATGTAATCATTGATCTTACTCCTCAAATGTTTCAAAGTGTATTTAGTGTCCCGGATCCCAAGAGCTTGGTGCAACTAACTGAGGCAGATGCCCTAGAGAAGTATAGAAAATATAAGGGGTCAAACAAGTCTCACTTGAACAAAAAGTGGTTAAAAACAGAGAAGAAGTCTCTAACCAAGCTTGCAGACCAACCAAAGAGGGCATATTTTTATAAAGAAGTATCAGATTTAATAATGATGTTGTCTAGAGCCTTTGGGAAGAGAGATGCCTTTCATTTCAAGGAGTGGATGTTTCCATTTATTCAAACCATTTTCAATGGAAAGCAACAATTTGATTGGCCGATGATTGTATCAAATGCCATTCATGATCAGTTGACCAGTATTAGGGAGACTACATGTTTTTTTATGACTTCTTACATTGTGTATGCAACAACAAGAGTAGGTATCTTTCCAGGTTTGAATAGAGTGGGGATAATGGGAGTGTTGGATGGGTAGAAGAAGGTGTGGGAGCATTATGACCAGCTATCCCTATAGGTTGTTGAGACTCAATTCAGAAGGGTTAATGATGCATTCATATATGTGATCATTAACCAACTCAATTGAGATGCAGGGTACAGACTAAGCCAGGAGGCCATGGCATTTATCACTGAATGGGGATGTTGGTACATTCAATATCCTAGGTTTACATACTTCAGGTTAGTTGGGTTTGAAGGTCATCCACATTTGCTACCAAGATGTTGCAGTAATAGGATAGTATTGATGGAATTTGTATATCAGGCTCTTGGAGTTAATGCCCGGTTTGCAATAAAACATAAGACTGGATGTCATAAGTTCCCCATGAAGTTGGGTGAGTATAGCTGTCAGCATCTGATAGGGGCAAAGATAGTGTGTAGAGAGTTGGTACAGTTAAAGCTAGCTCTATATACAGCTCGAAGGCATTTTGACCCAAAGGGTAAAATGAATGTCTTGCTGCCTTCTGTGTTTGATAAGCATTTCAATTTATTAGAAGATTTCTGGAGTGACCGGCAAGACGAGTATGACTTGAGGAAAAATAATTATGAAAGATTATCTGTCTCACTCATGGCAGAGCTTGGGATAAAAAATGACATTCTTGACACCTTGGTGGATGATGGAGTTGTATTGGATCCATCTTATGAAGCTTTAAACATTGGGACTAAAAGTCTAGATCCAATTGACTGGGATAGTGAGGAAACCATTGACATTAAGCAGATAGGGCGAACAGTCTTGGATAGAAGTGTTCAATGGTTGGTTCTAAGAACCAAAGCTCCCCAAGGACCAGCTCCTAAAAAGGGGAAAGGATATAAAAGGCTCAAAAGAAAGTCACCTCCCAAGGAGCCTTTGGAGTTCCTTCCTCCAGACATTGAAGAAATAGAGCTTGAAGTAGCAGATGATGAACTAGAGGCACAAGAAGGAGATGCTCAAATAGGATTTATTGTTTCAACACCTACATTAGGTGAATCTTCTACCCAAATCCCACTTACAAAACGACAAGGTGAAGGGGTGTCAAAAGGGACTCTTCATAATATTATTGAAACTATGAAAGGAAAAGAAGTGGAGGTAGAAATTCATGATGTTGGAATAGATTCGGATGAGACTCTGTCAGATAAAAATACAAGAAAATATGCCTCTAGAGGAGGATACGGAGCAGGTAATGACAGCATAGGATCAATGGAAGTTGTTTGAATAAGTCAAGAAGGTTGCTGATGAGAAAGTTGTAACAATAGAGAAACAAGAGTTAATGGATGCCAAGACACAAGCTGATGCCATACTACCGCAGCAACAAATTGAAGCTAAGAAAAAATTTCATGAAGTAGAGAGGCAACAGAGGCAAAAGGAGCATGAGCTCAAGGTCAAGGAGGAGAATGATAAATTGGAGTTAATACAAAAGATTCACGACCTTGAGGAGGAAAAGGCGAGATACCAAAGGGAGAAAGAAGCCTTGATGGCTAAGTTGAAACTTGCTGAAGAAATCCACAGAAAGGAAGAAGAAGCAGAATGATTGAAAAAGGAGAAAGAGGCTGAAGAATTGATAAAGAAGCAACAAGAAGAAAAATAAAATATAGAGAAACTTAAAGCTTTGGAGAAAGAAAGGCTGGAGAAAGAAATACTGGAGAAAGAAAGATTAGAAGAAGAGAGATTGAAGAAGATGGAAGAGGATAAAAGAGTACAAGAGTAAAAAGATAAGGAGGAAGCTGAAAAGTTGGCACAAATGAATGTGGAATAGGAGCAGCAACAGAAGCAGAGGGTTGATTCTCAACCCAAGGTAAATGTGCAACCTCCTTTGGCTACTACCTCCTCTTCTTCAACCATGATGACTATTACTCCAGGAGCTCCTACTTGATTGAAATTAGACCTTCAAAAGAGAACACTAACACCTTCTCAACCTCTCAATTGGGAGGATATGATGAAGGAGATAGAAAAGGAAACGCCTAAAAAGAAGGCCTAAAAAGAAGGCCAAGATCTTGCATTCTACTAGGTTGACTGACAAGGGATAAATTGTAGCTAAGTGTGCCATACCCATGGAAGACAAGGAGGCAGGAGATATGCAATTAGCAGATTATCAGCTAGGCACTGTGAATTTGGGAAGACCTACCAGGGATCGGCAAATGAATTTGATTGATGTGGTAGCATCTTCAACCAAATCAAGGATGTTGAACGATAAACAAAGGAAGGATGAGCTTAAGGCTCAGTTAGATCAATTACATGTCTTCCTTATGAATGTTTCCACTCCAAGATCACAATAGGTTGCTACAATTGAGACTCCAGTTTTGCTGAGCAAAAAGGAAGTAGATGATTTGGAACAGGTGAAAGGAAAAACAAAAGTGTTGGATCGGTGAGTTAATAAATTGAATCAAGAAATGAGTGAGGTACTAGAAGATAGTTTTAAAGTTTACAAAGTGACTGAGTTGTTGATAGAAGAAATGAACCAATATGTTAAAAATTTGGAAGCACAAGAGGAGGAATACAAGGGATACAACCAGAAACTGAAAGAAGTCAACAAGTTGCCTAAGACTACCCTCCTAAGACAATCAATATTGGAAGAATATAGTAAATAATTTTTGGAAAAGAATTCTTGTATACTCTGATTTAGGACAGATTTTCAATACAAACATAGAAATGAGGTTCAAGATTCTGTTAAGGATGTAACTAAACAATTTGAGGAGTTAGAGGCTATCATTGCTATCATTGTGAATGTAGATATACCAACAAAGGATGGTTTATCTTCAAGCCAAATAAAGAAGAGATGGAATGATAGGTTCAAAGAGGTTATGCAGAGAGGAGATGTTGGTGAAGATCTATTGATAGATCGATTGATGGATATCAAAGAAGAAATAAAAGCAGCTAGGAAAGAGTTGATGAAACTGAAAGACATGAGAGGGTTTGCTGCAATGGAGTTGGAAAGAATTAAGTTTGAAGATAGCTGAGTGGATGGGCCTGAATTAGACATGTTACGAACACATTTTGGAGCAAACTTCACATGCTTAAATCTCCTGCATACATGGCTTTTTTATTCTTTGCATGTTGCATGTAAAACTAGAAATTTTTGAAGCGCATGGCTTTCTCTTCCATTCTATTTTCTTTTCTTCAGTTTAGTCGATTATATTAATGAAAGGAACTCAAGATCAAATTGATCCGAGTTTCCAAGAAAGCTTTAATTCCTGAAAAGGTGGATTCAGCTTAAGATAAGGGGACTTCCAAATTGTGTACATCTATAAATACCCATGTGGTATCATATTGTAAGGGTCGGCTAATAGAGAATAGAATTGGCCACCTGATATTAGGAGATAGAATTTTCATAGTTGTTACAAAGATACATTGTTGCTTGATTTTTATAGTTAAATAAAATTACAGGTTTACACAATATGGTGTTAGAGTTAAGTTGTTTCGCTTGATAAGGTTAATAAGTTATAATCTATCTGTATGATAGTGATTGTGCTGAAGCATAAGAGTTTCTTTTGCGATGAAAATCCTTAGAAGAAACCAGATTTAAGGATTATCTTGTTAGATTATCATTAAATGAAATTTATTGAAGTCTGTTGATCTATGATCTTGGTGATGAATGAATGTGTGTTCTTTTAAAAATCTTTGGAGTATTTTTGATGTGTGACTATGACGTTAATTAAGCACCTTAAATGTATGCAATGGTATAGATTATTCTGTAAATTGTGTCATCTTATGGTTTTATTGATCTATTGAAAAACATTCATTATTGAAGATATATGTTCGGATGCTAGATAGGTTTGATTCAAGATTACTGGTTTACCCTTTGATCTATCTTTTTCTTTTATTTAAAAACCCCATTTCTTTGTGAAGAATAGCTCGATGAATAATTCATTGCTTGTATTCTTTGTTACCAGCACAGGCCCTTGAACATTACAGTTACATAGACCGATTGAGTGACACCAGACAGTTGAGAACCAACTACCAGGACCTTGGGAGTTAGGCTACTATATGTTGTGTTTCTTTTTCAGGAGAAATAGAGTAGCAATATTCTATTTTAACATTGTTTGTGTCATTTTCACCATCAACAGAACTCTTAAGTGTAAGAGTTGATGGTATAAGGTAAGCGGTAAGCCTGAAGGTTGATCCCTGAAAATTTTTTATGAATTCTCTCTAACAAGTTATGATTTTGAAATAAAGGATGGATATTATCTAACATGGCTTGTTTTGCAAGGTTTCTCTTCTTAGTAATATATGAAAATGATAATGCATGCTATCGGTGCTTGTAGGAGATATGCCTCCCAAGGATTCAAAAGAAATGAAGTATGAATACAAAGGTTATCATCCATATTTGAAGATGTTCTCCCTATACAATGAGATTGGAGATATAAAATTGGGACATGTCAACATGGATGAATTCAAATGGAGAATTAGTGATAGTGGAGCTAGGACCCCAATGGTCGAAGCTCTTGTAAAATTAGAATTGGTGGAAGCTACTACTTTTCCAGTTACAGTCCAATCCCTAGAGTTGGTACTGATTTGTGTACTTCATTACAACCACAAGACCCAAAAGTTCAAGGAGGGAAATGGGGAAGCTTTATTAGATGTGAACCCGAAAATGATAGAGAATTTTTTCAAAATCTCTGCCCATTTTCAGTATGAGGTAGTTGACATGAAAAAGGCAGTTTTGATGAGCATCTGACTAACAATTTGAACTACATAAATAATAATTTTTTGGAGAAGCCAAGGAAGGTGGCCACTAAATTGGCCAAGGTGCAACACATAAGTGATTGAAAAGACGATTTTAAGGACTTAATTGTGTTATTGATTTGAGTCTTTAGGTACCAACATGTGAAGGAATTCTAACTATGGATAGTGAGGTTAATTATTAATTCTTCCAACACAAATAAAATTGGTTGGGCTCTTCTCATAAGTGACACTATCCATGAGTAGTTGTTTAATGTTCTCTCAACTCACAAGTTCTACATGACTTCTTATCTTTTATTTTCTTGTTTGACAAGCCTCATTTCTAGGAATCACCAAGGTTGGTTCCTTTGAGCTTGGAGAAGTGACCATATATCAACACTCTCCTTAGTTGGAACTAGAGGCAAGCTTTCACAATTTTGGTATTGTGATTGATAATTTTATGTATTCTATGATTAGAGGGTTGGAGGGAGATTTCTCTTGGAGAATATCCACTGAAGCTATGGAGATCATTAAAGAAATTGGATACTAGTTTATGTAGTACAACACTTTCCCTTACATCAGAGTAGCTAGTTTTTTATAAAATTCCATGCAAACTTCCACGGTACCCATCAGATAAGTTAATTTTGCTGGAGGTTTGCAAACAAATTACAGAAGTGCAACATCTCATTGTTGGGAAGCATAAACATGGGTATGGATTTCCCATAAAAATAGGATTCTACTCTTGTTCAAACACCTAGAATGCTAAGGGTACTAAGATTGAAATGAAAAGATATAATTTTTCATCATACAATGAGGCTCGAGGAATATTTGACCACATTGGCAATATATGTAAAGTAATGGGTGCATATTTCATTCATGAGCACAAACATGAAGATCATTGGGCCAATTATGAAGAAGACTTTCAAGTTAGGATGAAGGATTATTGTCAGTTGATAGTCTTCTTGATGAGGAATAGCATAGACCTTTGGATTCCAAAGGAATAAAAGGAAGATGGAAAGCTTCTTTATCCTACTTACTCAGGTAAAATAATTTCTGATCAACCTATCTACAATGTTGGTTGTTCCATTACAAAAAATGATGAAATTAAGGGTAGAACACAAGGGGTGGTGAACCATTCTATCTTATGGTTTAAAATTAATTTTCCTATGACAAGATTGTTAGAACCTACCAAGGGACCAAAGAAGAAAATGAAAGGAGAGAGCACAATTAAAGATCCCACCAAGGAGAAACAGTCACATATTGTTGGGCATAAAGCATCTTCTAGTACTGTTACATACAAGAAGAAAGAAAAGGGGAAACCTCATACGGAAGAAAGAAAGAAAAGAAAAGAGAGGAGCTCGGCGAATTTTTTCTCCAGTGAAGGTGAAGAGGAACCCAAGGAGGACAATGGCATTATTTGTAAGAAGAGGACTGGGGAAGCTATTAGAGAACATGCAACCCAAGGGGAGGCTCAACAAATATACTCCTTGACTCCCCTTCATGGGTCTCCTTTGACAACTCCTTTTTCACCCAAATAAAAAATGTCTACTCCACCTTCTCAGACACCACCATCTACTCCTCCTCCTCCTCCTTGAAAAGATGAACCACCTCACAAAGAGGAAATTCTTTTTGAAACAATAATGGAGGAAGGAGAGATAGAGAAGGATCATCTAGGAGAAGAAGAGATGTTGATGCAAATCATGGAGGTAAAATTCAAATCAACTCAAAACTAACTCAAATAAAATAAGTTTCCAAACTTAGCATTCCAACTTTATGGGTTTCCTTTACAAACTCACCATTCTCCTAGTAGGTCAACAAACCCTATTTTCCTTTCATAACTTTCATGTTAGGCCTCCATCCTAGAATCCAAAATATTTTTCAAATACCCATTATCCCCTTACATGATATATCTCAAAATTTCATAGGGTCACTTTGGACCATCACCCCCAAATATTTGTTGCTATGCTGCTCCAAGGCCAAATTAGGCCACTTTTACAAAGCAACTACCAAGTAAACCTTCTTCCAAACAAAAATATCCATTGAAAGACCTAACCCAGGTTAAAAATAGGGATTCACAACAATTTTTATCCACTAAAACACTTTCTAACTTCCCAAACCTCAAAAAACCTTGTTTAGGCCTATTTGGCTAGTTTACAAGAGGGTTTATTGAAACTCTAAACTCACAACCTTGTTCCACCTTACCAAAACATTAAAAAAAAATTTATAGGGTCTACACATGCTCTCCATACCAACTCCCACTCTTTACCAATACCTTTTCATCAAACTCCCATTCTTAGCCACCATTTTTAAGCCCAAAACTCATGAAATGTCAACTAGGGCAACACCAAAATTCCATCAAACCCTACTCCCTACTCCTAAAACCTAAATTAGAATTAATTCCTACCTAAATAAATCCATTACACCAATTTTCAAACAATTCTACTGGTGGAATGGGTCAACAATGCATTTTAAACACACTCAAACCCTCCAAATAGTGTTTTCAACCCATCCTCAGAAAAATGCTTATAGAATTTTTCAAACTCAATGAATACCAACCAAATAAAACCCAAAATTAATTTAATTCATGTGTCCACCGAGTTCAAAGAACTTTAGAGTATAATTGCTCAATACGGACCCACACACACACCTATAGCAACAACTTTACCAGAAATTGTAGATAAAATAGTGTTTTATATTGCTTCAACTTCAAAAAAAAACTCCAACCCTCAACCAATGTTCAAAATGAATTTTTAAACACATATCAACTTCCCCCAACCAAAAACAACAAACTCTTAACATCCCTTACATTTTTTGACCCTTCAACTTCCCATTTTGCATTTTTGCAATTTTGCACATTGACAACATTTGGGAAGCATTGACAACTTTTGCAAAATGAACCCTTTATGAATCAAATACATTGAAAATGGTATATTTTGACCTTATTATACCAAATAAGACTCCAAAAACCCCAACAATATGACATAAGACCTTATTTACACAAAATGACATGGTGCCCTTGCACCATACACCCAGACTAAAAAGAACTCAAGTCCCTTGAGGACTGTATTGTAGTAAATTATGCTTAATCTAATCACCTCTTTAGCCTCCCAATGTATTTCCATCTTGTAGCCCTTTCCACTAGATTGGGTATTGGAGATTTGTATCATTTCTTGCACTATTGAACTTTTTGCCACCTAGACATTGCTCCATCTTCACAAGCTGACTTGATGAACGTTCTCTAACCTTCCCTTCATTTGGAAATGATGGTAAACCTATTTGAACACTTGCAAACATACCTCTACCACCTTTGTCTTGAACTATCTTCTTCCTTACCTTTGTTGCATGCTTGAACTTACACACGTATCCTTTCCATCCACCTTGAATCACTCCATCCTTTCCCTTCATATCTTCTCTCAGATTCTTTGCCCCTAGAACCTCTATATCATTAGGTTTACAACCCTCTGTACTGACAAAATTTGACTAACCACTAGCCTCTTTTGAAACCAAATAACAAAGAATTGTTCCTATCATGACCTTATCATTCCTTTCTAACCAATCTTGAGCTCCCACAATAAATTCATCCTTGACCTTCTCTTTATCTATTTTTGACACCAAATCATCATCATTTCTTCCCAACATTGGATCTTTTTCCAAACTTACTGTCTTAGCATCTTCTTCTTTTGTGGTGGCTGCAAACTCCTTAGGCTCCTCTTCCTTTATCTTTACAAACTCTTTCTTTCCTAACCTAATCACCTTTGTTGCCTTACCTTGTCCCTTATCATCCTCTAGTAATGGAGTCAAAGTGAAATTATTTCCATCCTTTTCAATATAATAAGTATTGTTTCTACCATCATAAATTGCATGTCTTTCAAACTACCATGGTCTTCCTAGTAACAGGTGGCAACAATCCATAGGCAACACAACACAAAGAATTTTTTCCTTATATCCACCAATATTAAATTCAACCCAAGCTTGCTCATTCAACCAAGAAACTTTGTAAGGTGTTTCATGAGGTATCTTTTCCAATTTCAGTTTATCAACCATTTCCATAGACACCATGCTATCAATACTCCCTAAATCTATTACAACTTCACATACCTTTCCATTGCATTTGCAAGTTATCTTGAATAGTTTCCTTCTTTGTTGTGGCTCCTTCTCTTTTGATGCTTTGAGAAGTGTTCTTCTAACCATCAAAGATTCTCCAACTTCTGGAGCAAAAAGCTTATTAGGAGAGTTAACACTCTCACAATCTTCCTCTTGCACCAGCTAAACTCTTTTATCACCACTACTTGAAGTATAATCTTATTTCTCTGGACATTTCAATGCTTGATGGCCAAACTAATTGCAATGGTAACATCTTCCTAAGAATGTACTTGAACCTCTACCTTGTCCAAATCTTCCTCTAAATCCTCTAAATCCACCTCTTTGATCAGCAACTTGGTCTTTTCTTTTACTTGCATCTTCTTGGTCTTCATAGAACTACCTTGAACCTCTTCCTTGTCTTTCTTTCCTTCTTTTTAACTTCTCTTCTACCCTAGCAGCCAACTAAAAACATTCTTCAATTGTCCTAGGTGTGGCTAAACTCAACTCATCCTAATTTTGAAATCTCAACCCACACATATACCTTGTTATCTTTTTGTTTTCATCTTCCAAATGATCATCCCTAATATTCAACTTGTGAAATTTTTTCCTATAGGCCATGACATTCTTATCCTTCTACCTTAAACTTTGCAACTTTAAATTTTGTATAGCATGATCACCTGGAAAAAATTGGCTCTTGATCTTTGACACCATCCTATACCATGAACTGATTTTTGCTTTCCCCTTCTTCACTCTTTCCTCTTCAACATAATTCCACCATGTAAGAGCAGGACCTTTCAACTTAGTCTTGGAAAACTTTACCTTATGTTCTTCAACAACTCCTTATACTCAAAGTAGTTGTCTAGTGCATCTATCCAATCCAATACTTGTTCAGCATCCAACTTTCCATTATACATTGGAAAATATATTTTCTCACTAGAAGCATCTCCTTTGATAGCCTTGAGAATTTTCACCATCCTTCTCTCATCAGGGTCCAACTCATCATCACCTTGGACTCCTCTTGGAGGGTTTTCATTCTCACCCTCTTCCTCTCGGTCACTTTCCTCTTCAGTGGCCTTTCCTCTCCTTTGCTTTGTCTACAATGCTGCAAATCTAGTTAAAAGTGCTTCTTTTGATTCCTTTAACAACCTTATTTCCCTACCAAGGGCTCCACTTCCTTTAGGAGGCATCTTGATCCTTCAAACTTTAACTTTCCTTTACTCAAAATTCAATCTTTTCCCCTTCAAAATACCAAAACCTATGCTCTGATGCCAATTTATGTAGAGTAGGGAGGTAAAATCAAAATCCACTCAAAACTAACTCAAATAAAACAAGTTTCCAAACTTAGCATTCCAACTTCATGGGTTTCCTTTACAAACTCACCATTCTCCTAGTAGGTTAGCAAACCCTATTTTTCTTTCATAACTTTCATGTTAGGCATCCAACCTAGAATCCAAAAGATGTTTTAGATACCTATTATCGCCTTACATGACATATCTCAAAATTTCATAAGGTCACTTTGGACCATCACCCCAAATCACTACTACTACACTACTCCAAGGCCAAATTAGGCCACTTTTACAAAGAAACTACCAATTAAACCTTCTTCCAAACAAAAATATCCATTGAAATACCTCACCCAGGTTACAAATAGTGAAACACAACAATTTTTGTCCACTTAAACACTTTCTAACTCCACAAACCTCAAAAAACCTTGTTTACGCCTATTTGGCTAGTTTACAAGAGGGTTATTGAAACTCTAAACTCCCAGCCTTGTTCCACCTTTCCAACACCTTAAAAAAAATTCATATGGTCTACACATTCTCTCCAAACCAACTCCCACTCTTTATCAATACCTTTTCATCAAACTCCCATTCTTAGCCACCATTTTAAAGCCCAAAACTCATGAAATGTCAACTAGGGCAACACCAAAATTCCATAAAATCCTACTCCCTACTCTTGAAAACTATATTAGCATTAATTACTACCTAAATACACCCATTCCACAAATTTTCAAATAATTCTACCTATGGAATGGGTCAATAATGCATTTTAAACACCCTCAAACCCTCCAAATAGGGTTTTCAACCCATCCTCAAAAAAATGCTTATAGAATTCTTCAAAATCAATGAAAACCAACCAAATCAAACCCAAAAGGAATTTAATTCATGTTTCCCCTGAGATAAAATCACTTTAGAACATAATTTCTTATTACGGACTTGTACACACACCTATAGCAACAAATTTACCAAAAATTGCATAGAAAATAGTGTTTTATTATTGCTTCAACTTCAAAAACAAAAATACAACCCTCAACCAACATTCAAAATGCATTTTTAAACACATATCAACTTCCCCCAACCAAAAACAACTAACTCTTAACATCCCTTACACTTTATGACCCTTCAACTTCCCATTTTGCATTTTTACAATTTTGCACATTGACAACATTTGGGAAGCATTGACAACTTTTGCAAAAGCAATCCTATATTACTCAAATACATTGAAAATGGTCTATTGTGAGCTTATTATACCAAATAAGACTCCAAACACCCCAAAAACATGACATAAGACCTTATTTACACAAAATGACATGGTGCCCTTGCACCAGATGCAAAAGGAGGGGAATGTTTTTCTTGAAAATGTTCATATGGATATGCATATTGAAGAAGTGTTTACTAAAGAAGTTAATAAAGAAGAAGATGTGAATAAAGAAGAAGTTCACAATAAAGAACATGTTACTCAAGAAAATGTGCTTGGTGAACAAGAAACAAATTAGGAAAAGAAAGATTCTAAGGAGTTATCTCGAACAAAATAAGAAGGGCATCAAGAGAAGGATCATGAAGAAGAGAAAGCCTCCCAAGGGTTTAATTAGAAGGGTCCTGAAGATGATGTAGAGTACACATATGATAACGAGGTCACCTCTGCTCCCAAAGAGAAATAACTACAAGCATACCAGTGTAGCTAAATCAAATAATTTAGAAGAGGAAGAGGTCTTATGTGGAAACTCCAAAGCAGAGCTTAAGTGTGTTGTCTAAAGCCTTCTAATATCTAGGAAGAATAAGAAAGAGATCCCTAAGAATATCCACCATTTCTATTGATGAGCGGGGTAATAGGACAACTAGAATAGTTGTCCCCTTGGTTGACAAATTGGAATCAGAAATGACAACTAATGACTACTAGCTTAGACAAGTGGATTTAGGTGTGCAAACCAGAGAAGGGAAACAATAGTCATTGTAAATGTTTTTTTTCCACAATACTTAAAAGAATGCAAAAGGATGAGAATAAAAAGTAAGAACTAAAGGCCAATGTTTCACAATTGACCACTTGCATTAATAATCTTGTCAGGCCCATTGGAGCTCAAGAACTTGAGTCTGCATTATAGGTTGCATTGAAAGGTGAGGTAAGAAATGCTAACCCAAATGGGTGGATCCTCATTGCACAATAATAGAAAGATTTTTTTTTGAGTTAGTTGATCAAGTTTTGAAGCAGTTGGTAAAGTCTTATCACTCCATCAGTGATGAAGACAATAATTCTCAACAAATTTCTTTAAGTATTGATGAAGAAGTGCTAGTGTGGTAAGAATATATTCCAATTCTTCACAAAATTAATGAGACGGAAGTAGAGTAACTATTAAAATTTGTTGTGATAAAAGAAGGATAGCAATATGTGACTCCAGTTTGGGTGCGAGCAGTAGAGTTTTGTGTAAATATTTTGAATAAGTGCAAGAACAGGTTGAAGAATGACAAAAGCCAAGAAGAAAAGGCGATAAAAAAAATTCACTAGGCAATAAAAGACCTAGGGTGCACATTTTGGGATAGTCCTATGATGGTTAGGGATCCCATGAACATGGTTGAAGAGTTACAAAGCCGAATGTAAGGGTAAGTCATACAGGAAGGCATCAACAAAATGGCCAATAAGAATGTAAAGCTTTAGTCTCTTCAGGAAGAGTTAGAATCTTTCACTTAGATACAACAACAAATGTAGAAGACTGCATTTGACCAAAAGGTTAAAACCTGTTGGGAATAGGATGACATTTAATTGCATTCTAAGTATATTTCATGTATCTCCTAAGTCCTTGGAATGTGTTTCACAACACTAGGATTAGGAAGAGATTAATTTGGAATGAAACAAACATTTAATTTGACATTTTTAGTTATTTCTAAGTAATAGGAGCATGTGGGGAAGCCTTGGGAGAGCTCCTACAAAATAGGAGCACATGGGCACTTACATGGGAGATGGCACACATCTTGGTTCAATTAACTAGTTGGTGAATTGAGTACACTTCATAAATGCATCTTAGGTTCCTACAAAATAGGGATTTGGATTTATGCATGTTGAGTTCCTATAAGATAGGGATTGAAGTTCAATTCAGTTTAGTTCAATTTAATTCAATTATGTTTCAGTTATTTTCAGTTGCATGTTAGTTAATTTCAGTTGACTTGAGTTGCATGGACAAATAACAGGTGGATACATTCAGTTAATAGATGGAGGATCATGCATGCATATTGTTTTGCATGAATCAGTGACAGATATATTTTAGTTAACAAAGATTAACTTGGGCCCACCTTGGGTGCCCAAGTTGGCATCTTTGAGTTACAACTATTGCA
This sequence comes from Sequoiadendron giganteum, assembly GCA_007115665.2. Lineage (NCBI taxonomy): Eukaryota > Viridiplantae > Streptophyta > Pinopsida > Cupressales > Cupressaceae > Sequoiadendron > Sequoiadendron giganteum. Next base: position 145,014,432 of record CM021107.1, on the reverse strand, counting down.
TAGAAAAGATATTTATAATGCTTAGTTAAGTGAGACCCAGAATGGACGCCTACTTTAAGGATGAGCTTGTAAGAGATATTTTTGACAACTACGAGGTTAACACTTCAGTGTTGGGTGCCAAATTTGAGGGAGACTCTTGTGTGACTTGTGTATGCATGTTTGAACTCAACTTGGAAACCCTAGGTGTGGATTTTCTCAAGAGGCCTTGTGATCATATATTTGATAACTCTTATGAGTTTGTAAGCAAGAATATTTTCTATATTGCAGCAATTGTATGAGAGTTTTATGAGAAAATATTATAAGTTGTGAAGAAGATTTGTTGAAGAACAAGGAAGCATATCAAGGAGAATTGAATTAGTGTTATTGTAACTTATTCAAAGGTTAAATAATACAAGCAAGATCAATTCTAGTGGAGTTTTCCCCCGAAAGGGTTTCTCCACATACATGTTGTGTCCTTTCTATTATGTCTTATATTTCTTCTACAATCTTCTGTCTACTTTCTACAACATTAAAATTGAGCTAATTCAAGATTAATCATACACAAGGAATTGTGATAAAGAATACTAAAATTGAATGTACAGTGACACAGGATTTACAAATTTTCAGCTACATTTTTACTACAGTTTTACCTTCATTTTCAACATGTGGTATCAGAGCTAATGGTTGGGTAGAGATTGAGACGCCTTTCTCTTAAAAGTTTGAAGGTTTTTTGGCTATAGTGGGAGCTTTTAATATTATGTCAATTGTTGATTTGTAAAATTAGTGTGTTGCAATGGGTTCTACTTCTCATTTAGATATTGAAAGATTCAATGGATCTGGGTATGAGATGTGGAAACGAAAAATATAAGATCTCCTTGAAGAGAGAGATTAGTGGTTAGCTATAGGTAATAAGACAAAGAAACCTACATGTATTTATAGTGAATGTTTCTAGCTTAGATTGTGTTTTTTGTTTTTGCATCAACGTTTTGGATCACACTCTGTGATCCATCATCAAGATATCATAGACCAAAAGGAGTAAAATGAGTAATTGCAGACCAAGAATTGTATAAAAAGGAAGAGATAGGGGGAGAGAGAGGAAGGCACTCTAACCAAGGAAATGAGAGAAATTAATTACACAAAAAATAACTATATATATATATATATATATATATCAAGCAAACACATAAATGACTTAAAAAATATAAAACAAGCAAGCAAGCAATTAAATCACTTTAAAAAATAAGGACAAGCATCAAGTAATATATAGTATCTATATAATTAACAAATAAAACCAGCAAGCAAATAATTGACTTAAAATTAATAAAAATATAAAAACAAACAAGCAAATTAATGACATAAAAATATAAGGACAAACAACAAGCAATATATACTATTATATAAATATGAAAATAAATAAGAGAAAATTTATAAATAGAAGATATACCAATATATAATACATTACAAATATATACAAATATATTATATATTACATGTAAATAATATATAATATATGATATGTATATGTTATATATTATATATAATATAATAATTTATAAATTTTCATATTTATAAATTTTCTCTTATTTATTTTCATATTTATATAATAGTATATATTGCTTGTTGTTTGTCCTTATATTTTTATGTCATTATTTGCTTGTTTGTTTTTATATTTTTATTAATTTTAAGTCAATTATTTGTTTGTTGGTTTTATTTGTTAATTATATAGATATTATATATTACTTGCTGCTTGTCCTTATATTTTTAAGTGATTTAATTGCTTGCTTGCTTGTTTTATATTTTTTAAGTCATTTGTGCTTGCTTGATATATATATATATATATATATTGTTATTTTTTGTGTAATTAATTTCTCTCATTTCCTTGGTTAGAGTGCCTTCCTCTCTCTCCCCCTATCTCTTCCTTTCTATACAATTCTTGGTCTACAATTACTCATTTTACTCCTTTTTCTCTCTGATATCTTGATGATGGATCACTGAGTGTGATCCGAAATGTTTATGCAAAAACAAAAAACATAATCTAAGCCAGAAACATTCACTGTAAATCTACATGGATTGTGGAAATCTATTATCTCTAACCTACATCGATGTAAGATGAGGATTGGGCTAAGCTTGATAAGAAGGCAAGAGGAACCATAAGATTATGTCTTGTTGATGTTGTTCTCTTGAATGTTTCAAATGAAAAGATTGCATTTGATCTGTGGAAGAGGATAGGTGATATCTATAAAACCAAAAGCCATACTAATAAGTTATATCTGAAAGGACAATTTTATTCTTTAAAGATGAAAGATGGTGATTTTGTTGCACATCATTTAAATGATTTTAATTTGATTATGAGTTAGTTAACATCTGTAGATGTAAAGCTAGAAGATGAAGATAAATGTGTTTGGTTACTTTGTTCTTTACCAGAATCTTGTGAAAATCTAATTGTTGCTTTCAGTGGTAGTGGTATAGATCTAAAGATGGACAATATAATTCCTACTCTCCTATCAGAGGAGATGAGGACGAAGTCTAAATTAGGCTCCCAAGATGCCTTGTTTGTAAGAGCTAGGCCTAAGGAAAAGGAATCTAAGGCAAACAAGAAAGGAAAGGGAAAGTCTAAAGGACGGTCAAAAACCCCTAGTAAGAGTAAGGTAAAGTGTTAGAACTGTGGGAAACCAAGACACATAAAGAAGGATTGTAAGAGAAAGAATTTTTTTTTTGATGATTCTACTAAGAAATCATCGGATGATGGTAATGATGCAATGATCATTTCATGTAAAAATGTTAGTGATGGCTCTTGGCTTGTTGATTCAAGTTGCTCCTATCATATGACTCCTAAAAAGGAGTGGTTATTAAATTATATTGAATATGATGGAAGAAATGTATTCTTTGGAGATAATAGCACAACAAAGATTGTGGGCAAAGGAAAGGTAAAATTGTGTTTTAGTGATGGTAGGATTAATACCCTTAATGATTTTTTACATATTCCAAGACTTCCTAGAAATATACTTTATGTATCTAGGTTCAATGATTCTATAATGAATTTGACATTTGATAAAAATGGTTGTAGATTGGTGAAAGGGAATATGGTGGTTGCTAAAGGATCTTGGCTTGGGAATTTGTTTAAGTTGAATACCTCCAATTTGAATAAATCAACCAATGTAATTGAAGCTGAAAATACATGTATGTTGTGGCACCATAGATTGGGCCACATTGGTTAAAAAGGTCTTAGGACCATTCTTAATAAGAAATTGGTTGATGGTATTCCTGATTATAATATTGGAAAAAATGATTTTTGTGAGCATTGTGTGTTTGGAATACAATCTAGATCTTCATTTCCTAAAGGAATAAATAAATCTAAAATATTATTAGAGATTATTCACTCAGATGTTATGGGTCCTGTGGATATTGACTCTACTGTAAAATCTAGATATTATGTCACTATTATTGATGATGTCTCAAGATACACTTGGATGCATTTTATGTATAACAAATCTGATGTGTTCAATAGGTTTAAGGAATTTAAGGCTTTAGATGAGAAACAATCAAATCATAAGATAAAAGTGTTGAGATTAGATAATGGCGGTGAATATTGTTCTAAGGAATTTTATGATTATTGTAAGCATGCAGGAATTGTGAGATAAAAAATTACTCCATATACCACTCAACAAAATGGTGTAGTAGAGAGAATGAACTGGACCTTAATGGAAAGAGCTAGGAGTATGTTAAGTAGTGCTAAGATAGATCGGTGCCTTTGGGCCGAGGCGATATGTACTTCTTGTTATTTAATCAATAGATCTCCAAGTTCATCTATTGAAGATAAAACACCTTATGAAATGTGGTTAGCTAGAAATCCCAGTGTTGCACATTTAAGGATCTTTGGTTGAGAGGATTTTGTTCATGTGCCTAAAGAAAAGTGATCTAAGTTGGATCCAAAAGCACATAAATGTATATTCATAGGTTATGGTGAAAATGTAAAAGTTTACAAGCTTTGGAATCCTCTAACTTGAAAGATTACTTTGTCTAGAGATGTGATTTTTAGGGAATTTAGAGCTTATTCAGGAGAAGAACAACCAAAGGAGAAGGATACTTCTTGAATAGTGAATTTTGAGACAAAAACTGAGAAGTGGGAAGATGGACATGTTGAAGAACAATTGGATGGATTGGATGAGGAGAGTTCATAGAGTTCTTCTGAGATAGATGCTCTAGATGAGCATATTGAGGAACAAGAAGAACCTTCTTTGAGAAGATCCACAAGACAACGAAATCTTGTTGAAAGGTATAGCCCACCTGATTTTTGTTTTATATTTGATTTGTTGAGTATTAATGATGAACCCGGTTCTTATAGGGAAGCTTTGTCTTCAAATGAGAACAAGATTTAGTCACAAGATATGCATAAGGAAATAGATTCCTTAGATGCTTGTGACACATGAGATCTTGAGAGTTTTCCCAAAGGAAGAAAGGTCATTGGTTGTAAATGGATCTTTAAAAATAAAATTGGAATAGATGGTAATCTTGAGAGGCACAAGGCTAGATTAGTATCCAACAGCTACTCCTAGATAGAGGGAGTTGACTTTAATGAAATATTCTCTCCTGTTGCTAAATTAACTTCTATTAGATTCTTTTTATCTATTGTTGTTGCTTATGACTTTGAGATATAGCAAATGGATGTGAAAACTACTTTTTTACACGGGGATCTTGATCAAGAGATTTATATGAAGCAGCCTGATGGTTTTGTTGTAAAAGGAATATAATCTTTGGTTTGCGGGTTAAAGAGATATTTATAGGGATTGAAATAGTCACCAAGAATGTTGTACCATAAGTTTGATGATTTTGCATTAAAAATTGGTTATGTTAGGAGTGAGGAAGATCATTTTGTTTACATGAAGTTTATTGATAATCAACTTTTAATTATTATCTTGTATGTTGATGACATGTTGTTTATTGGTAACAACAAGGTATTGATCAAAGAATTGAAAGAACAACTCTCTAACACATTTGAGATGAAAGATCTAGGGGCTACAAAATATATCCCTGGTATGGAGATCAATAGAGATAGAGGTAACAAAAAGCTTTGCTTAAGTCAAAGAAACTATGTTGATACTATTTTGAAATAGTTTAACATGTAGGATAGTAGCCAGATAATATTCCTTTACTAGTTGGCACGAAGTTAAGTTTAGACATCAGTCCTAAATCTAATTTTGATTATGAGTAAATGTTTGAGATTCCTTATGCTAGTGTAGTTGGTAGTTTGATGTATGCAATGGTCTGTACAAGACCAAATATAGCCCAAGCAGTGGGAATTCTAAGTAGGTTTTTGTCTAACCATGGTAAAGAACATTGGACTTATCTTAAGAGGGTGTTTAGATATTTAAGAGGTACTTTTGATTACTATTTGGTTTATCATGGTGCTAATGATATTGATATTATGCATGGATCATTGGACATACAGGGTTTTGTTGATTCAGATTGGGTAGGAGACCTGGATAGTTAGAGGTCAACAAGTAGTTATGTGTTTAATTTGTTTGGAGCTGCAGTTAGTTGGATGAGTAAGAGGCATCCCACAGTTGCTTTTTCCACCACAAAATCAAAGTACTTGGCTGCTACACATGCCTCCAAAGAGGCAGTTTGGTTACAGAGACTTGGGAAAGGTATTGGTTTTAATTGCAAGCAAATACAACTTGAATGCGATAGTCAGAGTGCTATTTGTTTAAACAAAAATCCTATGTATCATGCTCGTAATAAGCATGTTGATGTGCAATATCAATTTTTGTGAGAAATGATTGAGAGTGGGAAGGTATTGATTGAGAAAGCTAACACTTTGGTCAATGCTATAGATTATATTACAAAACTGGTTCCTACAGAAAAGTTCTCTTGGTGCAGGAAGGCCATTGGCCTTGAGTCCTATACTTGATTTATATTAATGATTCGTTGTTTAGAATTACTGCAATGTATAATGTCAAGTGGGAGAATGTTGGGAATAGGATGCCATTTAATTGAATTTTAAGTATATTTCATGTATCTCCTAAGTCCTTGGAATGTGTTTCACAACACTAGGATTAGGAAGAGATTAATTTGGAATGAAATAAATATTTAATTTGACATTTGTAGTTATTTATAAGTAATAGGAGCATGTGGGGATGCCTTGGCAGAGCTCCTAAAAAATAGGAGCACATGGGCGCTTACATGGGAGATGTCACACATCTTGGTTTAGTTAACTAGTTGGTGAATTGAGTACACTTCAAAAATGCATCTTAGGTTCCTAAAAAATAGGGATTTTGATTTATGCAAGTTGAGTTCCTATAAGATAGGGATTGAAGTTCAGTTTAGTTTAGTTATGTTTTAGTTATCTTCAGTTGCATGTTAGTTAATTTTAGTTGACTTGAGTTGCATGGACAAATAATAGGTGGATACATTTAGTTAACAGATGGAGGATCATGCATGCATATTTTTTGCATGAATTAGTGACAGATATGTTTCAGTTAGCAAAGATTAACTTGGACTCACCTTGGGCGCCCAAGTTGGTATCTTTGAGTTACAACTACTACATGGAAAAGATATTTATAATTCTCAGTTAAGTGGGACCCAGAATGGACACCTACTTTGAGGATGAGCTTGTATGAGATATTTTTGACAACTACGAGGTTAACACTTTAGTGTTGGGCACCAACTTTGAGGGAGACTCTTGTGTGACTTGTGCATGCATGTTTGAACTCAACTTGGAAACCCTAGGCATGTATTTTCTCAAGAGGCTTTCCGATCATATATTTGAGGACTCTTATGAGTTTGTAAGTAAGAATATTGTCTATTATTGCAGAAATTGTATGAGAGTTTTGTGAGAAAATATTGCAGGTTGTGAAGAAGATTTGTTGAAGAACAAGGAAGCATATCAAGGAGAATTGAATCAGTGTTATTGTAACTTAATCAAAGGTTAAATAATACAAGAAAGAACAATTTTGGTGGATTTTTTTTCCGAGAGGGTTTCTCCACATACATGTTGTGTCCTTTCTATTTTGTCATATATTTCTTCTAAAATCTTCTGTCTACTTTCTCCAACATTAAAATTGATCTAATTCAAGATTAATCATACACAAGGAATTGTGACAAAGAATACTAAAATTGAATCTATAGTTACACAGGATTTACAAATTTTAAGCTATATTTTTACTATAGTTTTACCTTCATTTTCAAAAAAATCTAGTTCCATAAAGGGCCACATATGGAGAAAATAAATGAAATTGTGCCAACATGGTTTGATAACTTTGGCACGTGACTACATATATCATTGTTGTTGTTAGTTAACTCTTTTTGTGTCTTTTGCAAATAACCAAGATGTTCAACCCTTAAGGATGAAGTGGCATTGGAAAATTAGATAAGTGGTGATGATAAGATCCACACCTAGGTGAAGGAAAAAAGGAGGTCTTAGAATTTGAAGATTTCTAGTTGGCTTTTAGTTCGAGTCTAGTTTTATTTCCAATTAATTTTGCTTTCCTAAATTTCAGCAAGTTAAACTAAACTACAATTGGGGCACCCAGTTATTCTTTATTTTGATTTCAATTTATTTTTTGTAAAGACTCGAGCGTTGGAGTTAGTTCCAATTGCTTGTTTATCAGATCCATAAGTTTAGGAACTTATATTTTTATATATTTTCATTTGAGGTCATTTCAAAAGATCCAAATCTCATGTAATTTTTGCAATACAAACAATACAATCTCAATGTGGAATTCACCTTTGATCTTTGTGCAAGAGTTTATTTTATCCATCTTAGGATAACACATTTGTTGTATGCATCTAGATTTGGTTCTATGGTGATGGTATGATCATTTCATTTCAATATAAATTGTCAAACTAATGAGATTTTGTCAGTAACTATTGACTTAGGTAAGGTTTCTTCTCAGATATATGTATGTTTGATGGCATTCTAGTTGTATGAAGTCTAAAAATATTGTGAATTTTATATTTCCTTTTAATATTGCACTAATTTTAATTGTAGATGTGTGAAATGCTATTTACATTAATGGTTGTTCAAAGATCTCATTTAAACATATAAACATTATTAATGAAATGTTTCCTATCATTATCTGACGAGAATAGAAATTTACATTAATTCTTGTTACCCTGCTTCTTTTTACTTTTATTTCAAATATGGTCTTGAGATTGTTTTAAAAGAGCAACGAATTTATATAAATCTATTGTATTTTTGAAATTCAATCTACTGTTATAAGTTGTTAGAATTATCTTTTTTGATTGTGTGTTATTTTTCATAAAGCTAGTATGCAAGAACCCTTGTAAATATGTTGAAAATGAACATGTGTTATACCAACATGACTAAGAACTAGTTATATAGGAACCTTGGAGTAGTTTCAATAGTTTTCAAGAGGGGAAATAAACCCTTATTGTCTAGCACATTGTAAGTGATTAAAACCACCCTCAACAAGGACATAAATATTTAATATTGTTTTCCTCAAATATGGATGCCTAAATTGGGATAATAACAAATAAGGAAAAGGATAAATGTATGTCTATTGGGATTTTCAAAGTGAGAGCTTGTAATGAGGTAATATGTGTCAATTGGCATTCCATCATTTATTACATTTAATGTAATGTTTATCTCTCATGTTTGGGCGCCCAAGTTGGAGGGAAAGTATTGGAGCCAAAATTGGTATCCTTTCACATTTCGAGGAGGTATTCCAAGGGTTGGGACATTTGGAATGAAGGGTTATCTTTGGGATGCTTGTTTTGGGTTTAAGATGTCTTTACACATTTATAAATTTAGCCTCTTGGGTGTAGAAAATATGAGCCACTGTTGGATATAGAGTTCCATTGTAGTTACAAGGATAGATTGAGGCATAAAGAGGTTGTTCATAGGTGCACAGGTTCTACCACAATGGATAAAAATAGGAGAATAAAAGTGGTTGTATTGTAATCTCATTTATTTGAAGATAATGCATACTTGGCCTCTCTTCTTGGTGGAGGTATTTCCTGTGAGGGTTTCTCCACAATATTTTTGTGTTATGTGATGATCTTGCGTTGTTGATTTGTGCCTCATTGCTACTATCTTCTAGTGATGTTATTCATTATATATTGTTGTTATAAGTTCACATAATGTGGAGTAATTAAACATGCTATGTAGGCTGATTTTTGACATCATAAAGAAGATGTATCTAATCATGGTATTTGCATATTAAGGCAACTCAATTTTCAGATTTTCCTATAAGTTTCAGATTTCCATGTTGCTATAATCTAAGCCTTGTATCTCATCTATTAAATCATATTTGGATAGAGATTAAATTTTAGAATAATTGGTATAATAACATGTTATTTCTCATCATTTGGTATCAAAGCTTAAGGTGAACTAGTATCTGAGTATTCCTTTGTTTTTTATTTCTTAGCTTGGAAAGCTTGTAGGAATTTGATAGAAGGAATTGGAGGTTGTTGGAAGGTTTTTGGAGCTGCAATGAATTTTCTTGAGTTAACTTTGTTTTGCATATTTGTGAGATTGGAAACCATGGATATTGTCAATATGATCTATGTTGGGTATGAAAATCTCATGATTATAGATTTTTATGAAGTTGGTTATATTTTGGTAACCTAGAGCTCTTGCTTGATAATATGTGTATCATCTTGTTTGTTGGTTTTTTTTATTTACCTTGTTGTAATGTGTAGTGAGAAGGTGTTCATATTGGATGGGTAGAGACATCTTGGTCACATGGAGAAACACACTTGATTTGGACACAAAATGGAGTGCTTATGTTGGATTCATGGTTTTAGCCCTTGCTTACATGAAATGATTGGAAGATAAGCCACTAACCTCTTTGTGAGTTGTGAAGCTAATATGTTTCCTATGTTATAAGCTCCTAGACAACTTGGTTTTCATATTGGGTTTTAGTTTAATTTTATTTTCAATTGTGGGTTTGTAGATCTGTGTTCATTTCATTTTTCAGATGACATGTTTGATGTGAATGTCTGGGTGGTTAAATGGATTTCATATTTATAAAGATGGTTTTGTAGGTTTTACATGTTAAAAAATATATGGTATGTAGATTTATGATTAGACTATATTCAAGGTGTTTTGGATGAAGACAGTTATAGGTTTACATGGTTGATTAGAGGGTTCTTATTGATCTCTGGTTACTCCTATGTGGGTTTGTTTCGAAAATAAGATCTATAATTGATTCTAGTGTTTGAGTCTTGGAAATCCATATGCTTATCTCTATTTTGTGTGATATTGATGTGGGGGTCAATCTATTTTTAAGTTATTTGAGATTGGAGCACTAATTATGTAATTCTCCTTTATGATGTTGCATATGTGTAGATCTTGTAAAATTGTCTGAAGTAGATTTTGTTTGGAAGGCCATATTCTTGGTCACCATTATTACATTGGTATGATTATTGTAGTGAGAGATGGTTATTGGGAGCACCTGATGTAGTTGTTCATTTCAATCTTTAGTGGTAGTTTATGATGCATGAGAAAATTTTGTTCACTTTTAGTAGAGTGTTGGTAATGATATTGGTCATGATGCCATGTATAGCTTTGTATTACTATTAGTGGAAGCTTTATATAGCTACATAATATGTTCTATCTTTTTTGTTTCAATGTTTTGGTTCTAAGCTATTGATGTTACAATGTGTAGTGATCCATGGATAATAATTGATTGGAATATGGATGGTCTTTTGTAATGGTTGTTGGTGTTATTAGGAGCTCTTGGATTTTATTCTTAGATTTTAGTGATATTTTAATGACATCTTTGGTTATATTGACAAATGATGTGTCTAGAATTCGTATCTTCTTGGTTTGGAGATTGTGGTTGTACTTTACCTTTTGGGAGCACATGGGGTTGAGTTCTTTGATTGTGTTGGTGCCATGGAGGATCTTCAGTTAGGAGATAGTTATCATGATTCTTGGAGATCTTAGTTACAAAATTTAGTGGGAGCTTTAACAGTGATGTTATTCATCATTTGATGATGGATGGTTATTTTCATGTGATTTTTGAGGGGATGTTAGATCATGATGTCATGATATGTTCCTAATTCTATAGTTGGAACTTTGAGAATGGTCTTGCTTGTTCTCTTTGGTTTTGAGTATTAATCAATTCCTTGGAGCTTGATTATTTTGCAAGGTTGCATTAGAAGTTGGCATGGATTGATTGGTCGATTCTCAGAGACTAGAGATACTTGGGTGAGGCTAAGAGACCTCTGATTTATGGGATCATATGTTGAGATGGTTACTCTTTGATGAGGATTTTAGAAGAAATACAGATGATTCTACACTTGGTTATGGATGTGAATCCATTATGAACCTAAAGAGAATATTATCATTTCTTGGTGCTATGTGTTGAAGTCAATTTTGTATCCCTTTCTTGGTTTACTCGACAGGTGAATGATATGAGAGATATTACCCACCTAATTATCAAATGCATTCTTTCTTGTGTATCTTGTCTTCTCATAGAGTTAGTCTTGAATATAAAAATTCTCAAAAAAATTTAAGAAGATTTATGGTTTATGGATTTCTGTTGTTCTCCTTGTTTTGGTCTTGATCTATGGATCTAGTTCTGAGGACTTATTTGGAGAGGTGCAAGAAGTGGTTTGTGGCTTTGGGAATATTCCCTTTGTTGTGAGAAAGATTGGTTGGTTTGATATACCTTTGGTATGAGATATTTACACATGTTTCTTCCATTTTTTCATTTTATTTGAATGTTAGATGTTGATATCCTTTCAGTTTGGGAATGGCGAAGGAGATCTTGCATTACACAACTTGGTTCATGTTAGTTTGGAACAAAGATATGGTTTGATTTGTAGGTTATCTCTATGGTCATGGTATTCTTCCTAGATGTTTGTATTCACATGGTTGAGTGTGAAGAACTTGGGAGAGCTATGGAGACTAATGGTGAGTTGAGGTATTGCAAGATATTTGTTTGCAGGATTTGCATATCAATGTAACTTTTTCTTAACACTATGTAATAGAGGAATTAGCCACATCCTCTATGTAAAGTACTATGGATGAATTGATATGCATTCATCTATTTTAAGATTTTACATTACTCATGCAGTGGGATTTTTTGGATATATTGCATGTCTAGTTATCCTCTTCGATATCTTGGTTTGTTGGTTACTGATGTGATAATGAGTTTGTATGTTTCATTGGTTTGGAATCTACGAGTATGTAATTTTTAGGTGTGTACAACCTATTAGTTGTAGTGGGATGACTTGGATGTGGTCTGTCTATATCCACAAGATTATTTCAGTTTTTATGCATAATTTTTTAGTTGGCCTTGTGTGTGGCCATTTGTACATTGGCATGTTTCATTAAGATAGGAGGATGAATATACAAAGACTTGATTGCAGATTTTTGGTTGGTATGTTAATGGAATGAAGTTCTATCTATGTTTTATATACCTTGGATTGAGGTATGGTTATCTTGGATGAGTTACAATTTGTTTTGGTTGCTATTGTAGGTGGTATGAGTAAGGTGGCTACTTAGAGACAATTTTATCATTTTAAATTTGATGCTTGTGTTCATGTAAATTTTGGTGTAGGTTTCAATGAAAATTGATATGTTTCACCTTGGCATGTTCCATTTTTTTCCTTCCATAGGTGGCGTGTTGGAAGATGTGAAAGAGTTTTTTGATTGATGGTGGTTATCATGGTTTCCTTTGTAGGCATCTTGTTGGAGCATGAGAGCATGGTGAAAATTTAGATGGTACATGATTGGCTAAGGGATGTTTTTACCTTGTTTGTGATTCTCGAGTGTATTTACATGTTGATGTCAAGTGGTAAAATGTTAGGATTAAGGTGCCATCCACCTTGTAAATATTATGTCATATTACATGGTTCAACATCCTTGGAAAGTGTGTCTGGGCACTTAAGATGTAGTGGGAAAATATTTGGTAATATTAATTATCACCATTATTTTTAATATATGCATAAGGGGTGATTGGTCCACTCGCTATAGTAAAGGTGAGTTGTGGACAAACATTTAATATTGTTTTCCCCACATGTGAATGCCTAAAATGGGATACTAAAAGATAAGGAAAAGGACAAATGAGTGACTATTGGGATTCTCCAAGTGGGATATTATAATGAGGCAACATGTGTCTTGGTATTTCATCATTTATTGCATTTAATGAATTGTTTATCTCTCAATTGTGGGCACCCAAGTTGGAGGGAAAGTATTGGAGCCAAAATTAGTGTCCTTTTTTATTTCGAGGAGGTATTTTGAGGGTTGGGGACATTTGGAATGAAGGTTCATATTTTGGATCCTTGTTTGGGGCTTAAGATGTCTTCACACATCTTTAAATTCAACCTCTTGGATGTAGAAAAGATGAGCCACAATTGGATATAGAGTTCCATTGTAGATATGAGGACAAATTGAGGCATAAGGAGGTTTTTCATAGATGAACATGTGTTTCCATGGTAGAGGAAAATATGAGAATGGAAGTTATTGTATTATAATATCATTTATTTGAAGATAATGCATACTTGGCCTCTCTTCTTGGTGGAGTTTTTTCCCGCAAGGGGTTCTCCATGTAAATCCTATGTTATGTGATGATCTTGTGTTGTTGATTTTTGCCTCATTTATGCTATCTTATGGTGATGTTATTCTTTAATATTGTTGTTATAGGTTCGCATAAGGTGGTGTAGTTAATCATGTTATGTAAGCTATTTTTTGACATCATAAAGAAGATAGATCTAATCATGGTATTTCCATATTAAGGCAACTCAATTTTTTAGATTTGCATATAAGTTTCAAATTTTCAATGTTGTTTTAATATAAGCCTTGTATCTCATCCATTGAATTCATTTTTGGATATAGAGATTAAATTTTCAAACAATTGGTATAAGAACCTACTTGTTTCTCATCACTTAGATGGAGGAGCGGAATTCTTGTTTAAATGAGAATTATGATTATTTACCAAGTGAGGAGGATCAATATTATCATGAAAAAATTTGATTGTTTTGTAAGAATACAAATCATTTTTAAGTGTTGAAATGTTAGGATTAGATATCACCAACACATGAGGGACAAAATCTAAATATACCCCATTTCCATCATGGGATGATGATGCTTATGAATTTGTTGATGTAGAAGGAGTAGAAGATTATGCAAATGAAATAAAAGGATCTTTAAGTTTAGATTTTGATACTTTGTACTCTCCCACAAAGGAGGGTGTAAAATATAATGAACCCTAATCATAGCCAAAATATGTACTTGAAGATGAAGCACTATTTTGATCATTATTTGCATTTTGAGAAGAGGAATGATAAGATTATGTTGAAGCCATTGAAACAACCTTCAACTCTTTAGGCTTTGCTGGTGAGATTTTATACTCCCTAATGAAAGTAGGTGTAAAATCTAATGAAACTCAATCATCACCAAAGAGCACATTCTTAGTATCATTATCATTGGAAGGTAATGGTTCAAATTTTAAAGATGGAATCAAAGTACTAAGAGAGTTAGAAATGTTATGTTCAACTTGGGTGTGTAAATAAATAAATTTATTTGCTTTAACTGCATATATCTTGTTATTATATTTAGATTTCATTATATGGTGAAGAGTAGATGGGACTCCCTTCATGGCATGAATCCATGGTCTACCAAGAAGAATATTATATGAAAGAGGTTCCAACATGACATGGATAAGGGTAGAAAAAGTTATGGGTCCTACCTTAATGGGTAGTGTGATTGTACCCAACGATTTCCTACCAACATTGTCAAAGCCACGAATAACAAGAGCATCAGGTTTAATGAGAGATTCATCCACACAAAGCTTATGTATAAGGTCTATAGAGAAGGGGGGCCCACCACCCTAAGACTCTAGGTCATAAGAGAGTCCTAAGCAATGAGCTACAATAAACTACCTCAAGTTTGCTAAGTGAAGTTGAAGGGGTAAGGTACTGGGGCTGAAAAGGAAGAACAAATAGCCTATCGCTTTCCTTCTACTAAAACTAAATGTTCATAGGATCAGAAGAGATTGTTTCAAGGGTTTGGCCTATTTCCCAGATAACTTGTTGTCTAAGGATGGTATCGTAGATGATGAACTTCAATGTGATGCATTGGCATCTCAGTGGTGTGTTGGCATCTGTATAGACAAAGATCTAGAAGATAGGCCGAAACTCAATGAAACCTACTAACTGTCTGACAAATAAGTGTTTATACTACGATAGAATACTAAAAAGTCACAACACTAAAAGCATAATGAAAATAATTCTATAACTAAATTATGCTAGAATAAACAAAGAGAGGGTAAGAAATCTGACCTTTCTATCCACAATTTGAATCTTCAAGTAGCACCATGTGAGAAAACCTACACACACAAGACCAAGGAAAATGTTGGGGTTGTTTTTAGAGGATAGCCTCATTCAATCCCCCACTTTGATGTTTCCACCTCCACGGATAGTTAGATAGACACAAGATATAGAAAATGGTAAAGAGATAGAGAGGAAAGCACCAACAAGTATGCTACATAGTAAAGAAAATTATATAAAGAGAAAATAGCAATGGACAATAACACCTCCACACCTACGAGCACTCAAGGCAAGTAGTGGAAGGAGAGAGCTTATAAGTCCTTCAACATCAGTGTTGTCACAACAAACATGGCAATGGGAGTTAAGAACCAACAACTTGCAATCAAGAAAGACTGATACCAAAGCTTGAGAGTGAAAGAATGGAGCCAAGAGTGAGTGAATTGATCAAGAGAGTGAAGTAGAATGTTAAAAAGTCCAAGAGAGTTTAAGATGAAGGAATGAATGAGAAGTTAGAGCATTTTAATGGAAAAAGGGAGGCAAAATACCTATTTTTCATCAATCAAGGAGGTAGGAGATGTTACACTTCATCACCAATGGAGAAACGTAACACCTCTGTGGATTTCATTAGGAATTTTGTTAGGACGAAAGCATGGCATGCAAATATTCATGTAGTGTATGCATGTCCCCAAAAAAGATTCCTCCACTGACATGAAGAGATATGTCTAGGTGGACAAGATGAGGTGTCGAAGGTGGAATTATATCATCGAATTTATATTTTTCTAAGGTGGGGGTGATGAAATGAAAAATTTGCTTGGGGGTGCAAATTTGCTCCATTACAAGGTCAATGCCACAAACATTAAGATGGGGCTTCATTATCAATGAAAGTACATCTAAACCCATAATGGTTGATAATGACCATAATCCTGAGAGATCATATTGATTTTGGGTTTCAAGAGGAGGTACTTCATGTTGAAGGAATGTTATATCCAAGTTCTTTATTTTCATACCATATAACAAGGTTGTTACATCATTCAATTTAGAAGAAGGTGGTACCATAATCTTCTCCAAATCCTCTTGGAGCATACCATGGTATGTAGGGGGTGATCCCACAATAGTGGATTACAATTATGTTAAGGAAGGCAAAATGCATTTTGGGTGGGAAAGAACTTTACGGGGGTTCGCTAGAAGGTGAAGGGTTCTAGCGAAACCCCCTTTAATGGGTTTTTCTTGATTAATGTCATTTAAAGTGGGGTTCTCTAGAAGAGGGGTTCACTAGAACCCCCCTTTTTTTCCCTTCTCCCCCTCCTTCAACAATTTTTTGTAGAATTTTGTGTTTCCAGGCTCTAGTTGAGGATGAAAATGGAGGAAAAATCACAAACTGAAATGGATGATGGTATTCCTTGAAACGACCTATCCATCAAGTATAATTTTAATATATTTTGGTTTTATTATTATATATTTTTTAGTTTAATTAAACATAGGTTTTTCATCAAAAATCAAGCTCTTTGTTTTGTACATGTTGAAAAGTAGTATATTATTAAAAAAAAATTTGAAAAATATCTATGCACTAGATATTAATGTCCTTGATCCAACAAAAAAAATAAAAAAAATTGATACATACAAAAGAAGTTGTGTTAGCAAGTAAGCATATGTTTAAATTTTAACTAGTTTGACTTCAAAACTTGATTTAGAAAAAAATATTCAATAAAACACTATGAAACCAAATGCATGCACTAGATATTGTAGTTACGAATCTAAATTCAAAATATATATATATATATATATATATATATATATATATATATATATATATATCCTTCATAGAAAATAAGTTATGTGTTAGCAAGTACACATCACTCTTTAAACATGGTGTTTACTGTTAAAGACTATTTTTTGAAGGAGATGAAAAAATAAATGCAATTTGATTCCAAAAATTTTAAAAACTGCATATTTAGAATTTACAAACAAAATGTCAGAAATCACTAGATTGCATCATCTTCAAATTCCTCATGGTTTAACATCTATAGGTGCCCAAAATTAAAGATATAGTTAAAAAAAAATAGTTCAATGTCAAGTTTGGCCAAAAAAGTGTAACCCACTATTTGAAGGGAAAAATAGGTATGGATCTAGAGACCCAACAGTGCGGAAAACATTCCCTTAACACTAATACAACAGAGGAGTAAAGCATAAACCAGTTCAATAGTTTCTAAAACTACTTGAGATGAATACATGCAAATAAAATAAATAATAAAAAGAAGAGCATTCACAGTTGACACAAGATATACGTGGGAAAACCTTTTCAGGTGAAAAACCCACCACACAAAGTCTAGACTAATTGTATTACAGTAGCAAAATAGTTACATAAAATTTACAATCATCTATGTTCATCTCACAGCAGCACTCACCAATTCTCCCTATTACAATGTTGTCCCCAACACAACATATAGTTCAAACTCACTTATTTTCAATCACATACTCGACTTACATAAGTCATACATTACAATCAATTCTATCAGACACCCGCTGATCACAAAGTACAATCATCCCTGATCAAATCGCACCAATGATCTGCCCATGTCGATCTTCCTGCATCGAGCCACCCAGGCCATAACTGTCTTCACCCAAATCGAGTTCTATTACGCCACCTTGAGTAGGCCTACAACTGCTACATTTACTTCATTGGCCTTTAGCCAATAATCACACGACATTGATCCACGTGTCCTCTTGGTGTTCACTGTCGCTTTCTGAATCTGAGTCCAACTCGGTCAAACCAGGTCGTCGAGCTCACCGAGCTCTTCCATAGCCTCTACTGTGCTATCGCTGTGCACTCGAGCTCACCCTACGGTATGGCGGTAAGCATACCGAGCTCGCCATTTACCTTACCGCGCTACCACGACCTTCTCGTGATCACCCTGTGGTATGGCGGTAGGCAATCAAAGGGACCACTGACGGTCTTACCGTGGCCACCACGGTCAACCCTGTGGCTAGCTGCGGTACCACGGTAACCGCAAGGCCAAGCCGCAGGCGGCTTACTGCGGCCATTGTGGTTAGCCCTTTGGCTGGCCATGGTATAGCGGTAACCGCCAAGCCAGTAGCAGGCGACTTACCATGGCCACCACGGTCAACCCTTTGGCTGTCCATGGTATGGTGGTAACCGCCAAGCCAAGCACCACCAGAAACAGATTTAACCGCCGTGGTATGAAGGTAAAGGCCGAAATAAACATTTTTCCACGCTAAGACATTAAGGGTGGGGCTTCAAGCTGGAAGTTGAGACATAATTTCTCAACAAGCTCCCACTTGGCGAACATCTCCAACTAACCCCATGGCATTGAGAAATCATTGTCTGTCATTGGCCCCAAGGCCCATCAATTCGGCGCACCATCTGAACTTGTCCGTACTCATAGGATTTGTCAAAGCGTCTGCTACATTCTTCAAGGTGTCCACCTTTTCCAAACTGACCCTGCCATATTCAACCATGTCTCTCACAAAGTGATACTGCACATCAATGTGCTTGGTCCTGGCATGAAAAGTCAAATTCTTTGCCAAAAAAATGGCACTTTGACTGTCACAGCAGATTGTAATCTACCTAGCATCAAATCCAATGTCTGAACATAAAAGCCTCAGCCAAACAGCTTCTTTGCAGGCATGAGTTGCAGCCATGTACTCTGCTTCTGCCGTGGATAGAGCAAATACTGCTTGTCGCTTGCTCATCCAACTGAGAGCTCCACCATTAAGCATGAAAGTGTATCCACTGGTGGATCGCCTGTTGTCGATGTCCCCTGCCCAATCAGAATCAACATAACCTTGGATGCTGAGAGATCTCTGTGAAGCAACCATATTGCCATGGTAACACAATGCATAATCTAAAGTTCCCTTCAAATACCTAAAAACTCTCTTCACAACATCCCAATGTGATCTTCCCAGATTTGCCATAAATTGGCTTAGAACTCCCATTGCTTGGGAAATTTCTGGTTTGGTATAGACCATAGCGTACATCAAACTACCAAAAATACTTGCATAAGGCACACTGGTAATGTACTCCATCTCAGAAGCAGACTTTGGATAGTCATCAACTGACAGTTTAGTTCCATGCATGATAGAACAACAAGCTGCTTGCAGTCATCCATGCTAAACCTCTCCAGAACCGTCTTCACATACTTACTTTGACTGAGCCAAATCTTTATGCTTGTTATGTCCCTGGTAATCTCCATTCCAAGAATGTACCTTGCTGCTCCAAGATCTTTCATTTCGAACTTAGCAGACAACTGAGTTTTAAGGTCATAAATCATAGTCTTGTTATTACCAATGAATAACATGTCATCCACATACAGAGTAATAACAAGCACACAATCATTCTCACATTTATAATAGATGCAATGATTAGATTTTGATCTCACAAAACCAATTGACAACACACATGTGTCAAATTTCTGGTACCACATTCTAGGAGATTGTTTTAAACCATAGAGAGATTTATTTAACTTGCAAACCAGATTTTATTTACCTCTTTCAACAAAATGCTCAAGCTGGGACATGTAGATTTCTTCTTCCATCTCACCATGGAGAAATGTTGTTTTCACATCCATCTGCTCAATTTCAAAATCATATACAGTTGTTAAAGACAAAAGAAATCTTATGGATGTCAACTTTGCTACAGGGGAAAAAATATCTCCATAATCTATTCCCTCTATTTGAGAAAAACTTTTTGCAACCAGTCTAGCCTGATACTTCTCAACACTGCCATCAAGACCTATCTTTTTTTTGAATATCCATTTACAATCAACAAGCTTTCGCCCCTTAGGCAGTGGCACCAAATTCTAGGTGTCATTCTTTTTCAAAGAATCCATTTCTTCATTCATGGCCTCCAGCCAAGAATTTGAATCAATCATGTTGATTGCTTCTTTTACAGTCCTAGGCTCATCATTGCTAGTAATTAAAGCATAGACACAGTTTGAATCTAACATAGAGAAACCATACCTATCAGGTTGCCTTCTTTCTCATGTAGATCTTCTTACAGGCTGAGGTTGATCTTCATCATCAGAACTTCCAGAGCTGCTTGAGCTCTCCTCAGTCTTAGGAATACCATGCAGCTCTTCCCTTTCTGGAGTTTGTGGAATCTCAACTACATCCTTCCTCTTGTCACTCTGATTTGTCCCAAGCTACTGATCACTAACTGAAGGTTTTAGCTCATGAAATATCACGCTTCTGCTGTATAAAACCTTTTCAGTAACAGGGTTCCAAAGCTTGTATCCCTTCACACCAACTCCATAGTCGATGAGGATACACTTGACAGCCTTGTTATCCAGTTTAGATCTCTTTTCATTTGGCACATAAACATATGCCTCACAGCCAAACACATGGACATGCCTTAGAGAGGGCTTCTTTCCAGACCATGCTTCCAAAGGTGTCTTGTCAACAAGAGCTGAACAAGGAGATCTATTTATCAAATAACATGTTGTAGCCACAGCCTCAGCCCAGAACTTCTGCTCCAGACTAGCACCACTCAACATACTCCTTGCCTTTTCCATCAATGTCCTATTTAACCTTTCAACAACTCCATTTTGTTGTGGAGTGTAAGGCGTTGTCTTGTGCCTTTTAATCCCATGATCAGTACAATACTTTTCAAAATCTGTAGAACATAATTCACCACCATTGTCTGTCCTCAAACACTTAATTTTCCTTCCAGTCTAATTTTCTACTAAAGATTTAAATTTTTTAAACCGACTGAACACTTCTGATTTACTTTTAATGAAGTATACAAATGCCCTTCTCGAACAGTCATCAATAAAAGAAACATAATATCTAGACTTTGATAATGAAGGAACATTAATTGGACCAAACACATCAGAATGAGCATAATCGAGTATACTAGAAGATTTGTGAGGACTAGAATAAAAGGAAAAACGATGTTGTTTTCCATAGATGCAATGTTTGCAGAAATCGAACTCAAGGTTACAATCATCAAGCCCTTCTACAAGATTTTTATTCTTCAAGGTTTTTAAACCTTTCTCACCAATGTGACCAAGTCTATGATGCCATAGCATAGTCTTCTCAGCTGGGAGTTTTACCTCCATAGCATTTGCAACCAGAGAAGATTCTTCATCTTTCTCTATAGGTGCAACATTACATGACTTTACAGAGGCACTGTTACAAAGAACAGGACGTGCATCCAACTTGTACAGAGTGTCAGTACGAACACCCTTAGCTAGCACCATTGCACCTCTAGCCATTTTACACCCCTTACTAAAGAAAGAAACTTCTACCCCAACATCATTTAACTTACTGACAGAAAGAAGATTTTGAGCCAAACCTAGTATGTGAAGTACGCCACCAATACCTTTGACTCTCCCATTAGGAAACTGAATTCTGACTCTCCCTCTACCAACAATTCCAGTGTTGAATCACTTGCCAAGTACACCTTTCCACCATCATATTCTTCGTATTTAGAGAACCATTCCCTATGGGACGTCATGTGAAAAGATGCACCTGAGTCAACCAACCAAACATCATCAGATGCTTGAGTTGTCAAGGCTGCTGCAATGAAGGCGTCTGCGTCACTCTAAGAAGATTCATTGTCAGAAGCATTCTTCTTCTTCTCCTCCTTACAATCCTTCCTGATATGACCAGGTTGCCCACAGTTCTAGCATCTCACCTTGAAATTTTTACCAGGAGACTTTGACCTCCTTGCAGATTTGGATTTTGACTTCTTGTCCTTCTTCTTGCCTTTCTCCTTTGGTCTTCCTCGAACAGCAAGATCCTCTTTGGCCATCTCTAAAGACTTCCTCCGCATGTCTTCAGATAGCAATGAGGCAACAACATCTTCCATCTTGAAAGCAATAGTAGTGCTTCCAATGGCCATCACAAGATGATCCCAACTATTAGGTAACGAACACAACAGGAGCATGCAACGATCCTCCTCCTCTATCTTTACACCTACAGATGCCAGCTGAGTAACACTCATATTAAACGAGTTCAAATGGTCTGCAACAGATGCACCTTCGTCCATCTTCAAGGAGTACAAATTCTTCCTCAAGAATAACTTATTTACTAGGGACTTTCCCTGATAAATATCACCAAGCTTCTTCCACAATGAAGCTGCAGACTGATCCTCATGAACGTTCAGGAGAACAGAATCGGATAGACTCCATCTTATCAAACCTTTTGCTTTTCTATCAGCAAGATCCCAAGCTTCTTGCATTGTACTTTGTGGTTTAGTTCTAGAGACAGCAATCCAGAGGTTTCTATCCACAAGCAAGTCTTCTATCTTGAGTTTCCATAACTCAAAGTTACAGCCATTGAATTTTTCAATATCAATTCTACCAGATGTACTCACCATCTCAAATAGAAACAAGTTTTAACAATGCAAGACTCCCATTGAAACAGTATTAGCACAAAAAACTAATCTTTCCTACAATGATAACCTAACTGGCCAAGCTCTGATACCACTTGAAGCGAAATACAGGTATGGATCTAGAGACCCAACAGTGCAGAAAACATTCCCTTAACACTAATACAACAGAGGAGTAAAGCATAAACTAGTTCAATAGTTTCTAAAACTACTTGAGATGAATACATGCAAATAAAATAAATAATACAAAGAAGAGCATTCACAGTTGACACAAGATATACGTGGGAAAACCTTTTCAGGTAAAAAACCCACCACACAAAGTCCAGACTAATTGTATTACAGTAACAAAATGGTTACATACAATTTACAGTCATCTTTGTTCAGCTCACAGCAGCACTCACCAATTCTCCATGTTACAATGTTGTCCCCAACACAACATACAATTCGAACTCACTTATTTTCAATCACATACTCAACTTACATAAGTCATACATTGCAATCAATTTTGTCAGACACTCGCCGATCACAAAGTACAATCATCCCTGATCAAATTGCACCAATGATCTGCCCATGTCGATCTTCTTGCATCAAGCCACCCAGGCCATAACTATCTTCACCCAAATTGGGTCATGTTACGCTACCCTGAGTAGCCCTGCAACTGCTACATTTACTTCATTGGCCTTTAGCCAATAATCGCACGACACTGATCCACGTGTCCTCCTAGTGTTCACTGTCACTTTTTGAATCCGAGTCCAACTCGGTCAAACCAGGTCACCGAGCTCATCGAGCTCTTCCACAGCCTCTACCACGCTACTGTTGTGCACCTGAGCTCACCTTGCGGTATAGCAATAAGCATACCAAGCTCGTCGTTTACCTTACCGCACTACCGCGGCCTTCCGTGATCACCCTACGGTATGGCGGTCGGTGGTCAAAGGGACCGCTGACGGTCTTACCGTGGCCACCGCAGTCAACCCTGTGGCTGGTCATGGTACCGCGGTAACTGTCAGGCCAAGCTGCAGGTGGCTTACTGCGGCCACCGCGGTCAGCCCTTTGGCTAGCCGCAGTAACCGCCAAGCTAGCCACAGGCAGCTTACCGCAACCACCGCGGTCAGCCCTTTAGCTGGCCGCGATATGGCGGTAACCGCCAAGCTAGCCACAGGCGGCTTACCGCGGCCACCGTGGTCAGCCCTTTGGTTGGCCGTGATATGGCGGTAACCGCCAAGCCAGCGGCAGGTGGCTTACTGCGGTATGGCAGTAACCACCAAGCCAAGCATCGCCAGAAACATATTTAACCGCCACAATATGAAGGTAAAGGCAAAAATAAACATTTTTTCATGCCAAGACATTAAGGGTGGGGCTTCAAGCTGGAAGTTGAGACATAATTTCTCAACACTATTGTGGGATCACCCTAGGTGAATTTTGAATTAAGTCCCAAAGAGATATTTTAGTTGGAGTATTACAAATTTGTTCAACAAGGTCATACTCTTTGCCACCATGTTGAGGAAGATGAGAGGCAAGGGGAAGATATGGTTGAGGAAATGGAGTGGATTTTTGCATTTGTTTTGGTTGTTTTTACTTTGAGTGTTATATGTGTGAGCAACGACATGATAATGTAGTTTTTGTGACACATTTTGGTCTATATAGTTGTTTTCCAAAGATTGGGATATAACTAGGAGGTTTAGATTGCTTAGAAGGAGGTCCAATAATGAGAGAAGGTGTAGTTTGAGGTTGAGGATGATGAGGAGGATAAATAATCAATTTTGGTTTAGGAACATGATAAAGAGGATAAATAATTAATTGTGGGTTTATAATTTCAATTGAGTTAATAATTTTTTGAAAATATTATATCAATGGGTATCAATGGTTGCATCCTCTTGCAGCAAAGTATCTTCACAAGTAGTGAGATATTGGGAGAAGGACAAACATAAGTTTCATGATTACTTGAAGAATTAAGATTAGGAAAGGTATCAATAATTGTATTCTCTTGCACTAAGGTATCCTCATGGGTAAGAAAAATATTTTTCACTCAAAGGCTCGTGTATACCACTTTTGACGGGATGAAAAGGGGTTCAAGGCAGTGACTCAAATTTTATTTTAGAAAATAATTTTCTAAGAAAAAAACATATTTGTGAAAAGAAAACATATTGGTATGTCCTTTTTTAGGGTGTTGCAATGAATTAGGGCCAAGATGATAATTTAACACAAAACCTAGATGTTTCGAGATAGACTACTAGAAACAAAGATCAGATTTGAGCAAAGGACACAAAGAAGGGTTTCACATAGAAATTTTATGTCAAATTTCCTGGTCAAGGGTATGGGTGCCCTAGATTGCAAATCAAGGTTTTTGAAATCTTAGATCATGTATATGTGTGTAACAGTCTAAGGGTCTTTTTTTGTGAAAACCTAGGTCTGAGAACTAACAAAGTTCAAAAAAATCATATTCCCTAATTTGATGATTTGAGGCATATGAGGGTATGAATGATGGATTTTTAAGCACTCAAAGGAGTTTATGGATGAAATCAATTGCACACATGAATTCACCTAGGAGGTATGAGGTAAGTGAAAGCATTGATAAAACATATATATTAATGAAAATGTGGAAGAATGTGTTTAGGTTTATGTTTTTACAAGGAAAAAATGTTCTAGATTCTCTAATTTTCCAAAGTAAATGTGTAATATTTATAAATTAAAATTAAGTAATTCAAATCTAAGCCTGAAACAAGGAAACTCTGATATGAAATTATGCAATTAAATCCAGATATTTAATAATTTTGAAGTAAATTTATTTCATCAAGGTGTTTAATGTTTAATGAATTAAGAGTGTGAATGCTTAATTTTGAAAATGAAAAAAATACAAGTCAATAGCAAGGCCTTCAAATAACCTAGGTTTTTATCAACTTTTAGAAATTATGCTATGTAAACTAGAAAATTACAAGTGTAAAAAATATTAGATTCAAAACGTTATGGGAGAAAAGGGATCTAGTGTCTAAATCACACCTTTTCACTTACATCACATTAGGACACAAAATTGATCATATAAGACCCCCTGGCTACTTTCCTCAATGAAGAGCTAGAATGATTGATCGAGGTCTAAGTTCTCTTTTTGTTGTTATAGTTGATATGATAGATTAGGAATTGAGTTGATTTTGTGAATTTAAAGCTAGGTCAAGTATGTAATTACAAAAAAATGATGTGAATGCAAAAAAGTGCATGATTGATGCATATAAATTGATGATAGAAAAGAAGAGTAGAGATACAAAGGACCTAACATGTTACATTTGGGATAAACTTGACTAGTCAAGGGAAAATTTTCCCTAGATTGAGAAATTAAGCTTTCTAGAATATTTGAACATGTATTGGTAGGTTATAGTCTATAGGTGTTATCTTGTCAAACTCAACTTCAAAACTTCATTTGTTGATGAATAATTCCTCTTTTCTTAATCTGATGAATGAATATGCTTGATTTTGATGTTGAGTCTTCAATCTTCTCTAAATCCACTTCATATTTTCCACTTGCAAACATCAAAGGGGAGAAAGGGTTGTGTGTCATATAGGGTCTTTCCTAATTCAAACCATGTTTTGGTGTTTCCACCTCCACAACTATGATGATGTTGGATAAAGAGTTCTTGCCCTAGGTTGTGTAGAGGCAAATGAATAAAACAAATGATAAATCACAAGTGTCACAACTTGCCACTTAGATCTAATTTCCTTGATGGATTGAAGTCATGGTACTCATTTCATGCAAGAAAAAATGTGTACAAGTTGTAAATTAGCTCTATCCCAAGACAACCTATAAAACAATGAAAAACTTCTACAAGAGAGTATGCAAGAAATGAGCTTGCTTAATATTAAGATCTATCAAATATGATGATGAGGTATCATACAAGATTGTACAATGACCTTGCTATATAGACAAGGTGTGATGAAGTATGAAATTCCAAAACATTAAATGACCCATTTCATTACTAAATGACATGAACCATCGTTAAATGACCTAGGACACTAATATTTAATAAAATATTAAAAAATAATGTCTTATCTAAACAAATTAAATATGCCTAGGACCTAAGTGGACTTAACATGTAAATAAGACCTCACTAATTACTAGCTAGGAAAATCACCTATTTACACCAACACCCCCTATAAGTGAAACTTAAGGAGAAGTAGTTATATGCAAAGATGAAAATATGGGTCCCGACTACAAGGCTATTTTAGGTACCCATGTACACATTATCTCTCACAAAGAGAGAAAAGAAGAAAAACTACATGGGAAAAATCCCTCTCCAAAAGAGAAAAAATATACTAACAAGGATGATGCATGGAGGACTTAATGATACCCCCAAGGACTAAATCCATCATGAATATACAATCAATGATCCCCCCATAAGATGGAAAGATACACTAGGTGCCCCCCCCACAATGTATAAACTCTTGCAAAAATGGTAAGTGCTTAAAGACAAAACATGATCCAATGTCGACAAACAACTTGTCTCCCTTAGGAAAGAAATAAAACCAAGAAAAAATATAGGAATGATTCCCATTTTAGATAGGAATTGAAAAGAAGAAGCTTGAAGATATATGATGATGTCTCTAAAATATATGCATGTGTCTCCTCGTCTATGATAGATGATGATGCCACAATTAAATCAGTTACATGCCCAATCAATGAAGAAGGTGACAAACCATGACCATGTGGAAACTAATGTTGAACAAGATCCAAAGATAAATATGGTTTGACAATAGTTATTCAATGCCTACCATCAAAGAGGATAGATAACCCCTCAAATGTACCCTCCAAATCTAAAATGTGAGACTCCACAAACAAGGATTCAATGTTTGATAAATAGGAATCCTAATCAATAAGACAATGAGATACCTATTGCAATGAATCACCAACAAAAGATGACTAGTCCTATTGAACATGAAAGATGGGAGCCTTAATCAATGATTCTACACAAGGAATCATTAAAGGTGAAGGATCATAAACCATCTCTAAAGAAGAAGAAAGATCATCTAAAGAAACCTTTTCATCCTCATCTAAAGATTCAAGGTACTCCAAATCTTCAAACTCCCAAATAGTATCATAATAATAGGGTATCCATTCTAAAAAATGAAGAGGCATAATGTAACACCGCCACCAAGGAACCCTAGAGGACAACACTAAGCTAGGTCAACTAATTGAGCAAATTTTTTTCAAAATAAATAACTAAAGAATGCATAACATAACATAATAGCCCAATCCAAGGTCCTCTAAGGTTCCTCGACTGTGCTACTCACAATCAAGATAACTAGAACATCACAACAACATGAAAGGATAACATGAGTAATCTAACATGCAAGGTTCATTTTAAAGCACCACATTAAATTTTTCTACATTACTTACTTCCATAACATGTCAACTGATAATCAACATTAAAGACCATTTCTAGCTAACTAACATATGCAAGATGTATTACTTTACAATATTTATTACAAGAATAATTCATCAATAATTGTTACATCGCTACAATAATTACAACAATCCTTCCCCTAGTACATGTGGGAAGATTACATCAGATTATAGTAAACGATACAATGGAAGTATTGTCTAATATACAATTACATGAAGGGTTGCCTTCTCGAACTGGAATAGGAACTAGAGTCCACAACACAAAGAACAATCTCCATGCACATGAACATGCATCAAGAATACCTAATGGAGGAAAAGCACCAACCTCCCAACCATGTGGAGTCTTGAGATCCACCCCCCATGCTAGGAGATAACACAAGGTCCCACATCCAATAGACAATCAGGAAAGAAATATGATAACATAAACAAGGGCTATACATGACTTTGACACAACACTGCTAAGAACACCAACATCACTAACAACACTTACATCACTTCCAGAGGCATTCACACAAAAAGGAGGAAATGCAACCAAGGAATGCTAGACTGTAATAGGGAGGAGTGTCATCACATAGCTTGATATGGATTATCCTGGTGAATCTTCCTAGGCCTTGACCCCCATCCCGGGTTATCTTGGTAGCCTCTCCCAATCCTCAGCCCCCATACAAACTCATGCATAATCAATGTACCTTTCATGAGAGCAAGGCAATTGATCTTTCCATTCTAGGCCTTCCCATCTCATCTCAAGCCTAAACGAGCACTTGAGCCATGAGGGAGGCATATATTATCTTGATTAATGTGAATTCTACCCAACCCCCTAGTTCATTATTAAGGTTATCAATGGATTAAGAAGCCCTCCAATCAGTTATCCTAGACCACTTTGGATTTTGGCCCCCATTGAGAGCCACTCCCCAGGTACTAGCAACTAGAAATCCCTACACAGTGTAAGGTATTGACCATCTTACACACCAATCAAATCACATGAATCCATACAAAGATCAAGGAATTGACCATCTTGCATATTTATCATAATCACATGAATCCATACAAAAATAGGAGGCAACACCCTTAGGGTTTACATTTCACACAAAGTGCATAACCCAAAACATTGCCAAACCACTTCTAAAGTAAAACAATCATAAGAACCATTCACACATAATATACCCCCTTCTAGGCCTTTGGAAACCAACCTTAAATGACTTACACAAAGACACCCACTTTTCAATAATTACACAAACACTTAATCCATAACCAATACACATTGTTTAAAATGAACATTTATTCATAACATTGTGACCATACAAATTGTCGAAAACTTGCAGCCATTTAGAGACAATTTCCACATAACCCAAAAGAGAAATTTATGCAACTAAGTATTCAGAATCCATATGCAAGAGAATAGACAACATACCCATGAAAATATGACACAAGATATACCCTGGGAAAACCCTCAGGAGGGAAAAAACCTAACCTCCAAAAGCATCCATCTCTCATATATTATTCAACAATAAATATTACAATACATCTTCAGAGTCTCCATGAACACCATTGAAACAAAAAACCTTCTCCATGCAATCCATGTGAACAAGAATGCAACCACACATCCCATGCCATGCTTCAAATCTCCACAAATGCTAACCAGAGCTAACCTGCCAACTGACCAACATAAAACAACTATCCTTGTGGTTTCTTTTATAGACACAAACTCCCACAAAACCACCAAGTGGTATTACACAAAACTATGTGACTAAAATCATGAGATTACAAAACAATGTCCCCACATTTAATATTAGGTACATTATTTAATTATTTTCCCCAATATTAAATAATTACATTTTTACAATTGTAATTTATGTCCCAATGTTACATGCAACATAAAGTGGCCCCAAAAATAATTACATTAAATACATTATGCAAGGTGTACAACACACCTTTTCCTAACAAGATATTCCCAATAATACAACATTATTTCACTTCACCCATTTTCACTTAACCACATAATTAAAAGATTATTTACCCCAAATAATTTATATTTGGAATAACTATAGTAACAATATTCCAACTAATTAATTACACAATAATTCTATTAAATAATTAACAAAAAAGTAACTAACATCCACTTACTAACTAGTTGGCAAAGGGAAATCCAAATCTTTTAACATTTAATCTAAACATTTAAATTGAATAACCTAACATTTTACTCTCATTTACTAATAACTTTATCATTTCACCTTCAAGTAAACAAGACTATGAAATGTAATTTCATTTATCTATTTACGGACTAAATCAATCAACTTAATTAACTACACAATTTAAATATTCATTTTAATAATAACTATTCAATTTAAATCTTTTATCAATGACATTTTATTTCTTCTCTTACCATACAAAAAACATTCTTTCACAATTCACCCTTATATATTATGATATATACATATATCATAATATCCATAAGATGCAATCAAAATATCATATTATATATATAATAAAACCGTAATGTTATTTTAAATCCATTCGATATGTATAACTTAATATCGATAAGAATGAAACCATATTAATATCGAATTTCAACTAAGTCATAAAAAACATTATCAAATACAACTTATAATATAAAATTTATCAATACCTAAAAATGCATAAACATGCTGTGAATTTCATTATCACACAGGTTGCAAAAAGAGGGGCACACATTGCTATTGTTGAAAAGGCTTAGGTAACTTTCAATAAAATGAAATTTGGCTGGTATAAAGCCAAATTCTCGCAAATGACTGGGCGTGTGTGTATATATTAGATTTCATTGTTATAATTGCCCTGGTAGTCATGTATGCAAGAATCGACAACAAAGAGGTGGCACCCAAGCTCATTGACAGAATGCCTCAAAGAGATGTCAATTCATGGAAACCAATGGTTGTAGGATATGCACAAAATGGATTTGTCGAAACTTTCAAGCAGGTGCAAAGTTGTATACGTATATTTATGCATGTGCATATATATATAGGTATGTATGAGACATATATGTCTCATGTTGTAGTTGCAATCATCTTGATAGACATGCGTGGAAATATCAAAAGAACAGAGAAGGTGTTTGAATGGCTCGGTTTAAACGTCACACACTAAGCGCTGATAGTATTTAGGTGGCAGCTATGTGGGCCCCTCTTAATTCGTTTTTTTTTCATTACCCTAATGTTTATGTTTTTCCGTTTTCCCATTCGCCGTTTTGGTTCCTTCACATCTTGTTTAAAAGAATTTTATATACTGTTTTCATCCTTAATGAATTATTTTCATAGCATTGAACATATTTTTTAAAGGAAAAATGAATTATCATTTGATTCGAGCATATTAAAAGAAGTGTCATATTGTTAGTTTATATAATTAATGAATTGTAATTTTAATTTTTTTTTACTGTTCTCATATTATTTTATATATAATTATTTTAATATTTTTTTATAATTTTAAAATTTTAAAAAATATTTGTTATTTAAAAAGTGTATTTTATATTATTTTTTTCTTAAAAAGTTATTTTTTTTAAATAAGTTTTACAAAATAGAAAATAAAAATGTAAAATGTAGAAACAATATATATATCAATAATTTTTGAATATTATTTTATATATAATATTTTTTATTATTATTTTTAAATTTAAATTTTATTTTTTTTATCTAAGAAATGATCTTTATATTTATGTATTTTTGAATTCTAAATAATTTACTTTAATCAAATTTAAATTTTGTGTTTTTTTTTTAAAATAAGTTTTATGAAATAAAAAATAAAATACTGTGAATTTTTTAATCAATTATTGATTAGTTTTAAGTATTCTTAAATATTATTTAATTTAATTATTTATATATATATATATATTAAATATTATAAATAGTGATAGATATAATTTTTTACTCATTATTTTTCAATAAATATGATACTGAATTCTTATGGAAAGACAACTTAATTATATACTTTTAAAATATTTTTTTGAAGTGATATTATACAATCTTTTAGGAACAATGAAAAAATATACCAATAATTCTTTATATTTATTTTAGTTAATTAAATAATTATTCTAATTAAGTATTAATTAATTTAGATAATAGAGATTTTTTTTTTTAGACTGCAGGAACGGGTCGGGTATCCTTCCCCCTATAAACTGATACCCCTATAAACTGCAGTGCGCCTGGTAAACTTTTTCAGGTGACCGGGTCGGGTATCCTTCCCCCTATAAACTGATACCCCTATAAACTGCAGTGCGCCTGGTAAACTTTTTCAGGTGACCGGGTCGGGTATCCTTCCCCCTATATCCTTCCCCCTATAAACTGATACCCCTATAAACTGCAGTGCGCCTGGTAAACTTTTTCAGGTGACCGGGTCGGGTATCCTTCCCCCTATAAACTGATACCCCTATAAACTGCAGTGCGCCTGGTAAACTTTTTCAGGTGACCGGGTCGGGTATCCTTCCCCCTATAAACTGCAGTGCGCCTGGTAAACTTTTTCACGTGACCGGTGGCGCTGGCGCCACACGCCCTCCGGTACCACGGGTTTTGGGGAAGACTAGACCTCATGACCTCTTGCCTACAACAGGATGCTTTAGCCAATCGAGCTAGGACCCCCGCCCCTTAGATAATAGAGATTGGATTGTTAGCTAAAATAAATATTAAATCAAATATAAATATTAAAATAAATTAAATATGGTACAAACAAAGATATTAGACTCTACAATCAATTACTTGAATGAAAAAAATGATTTTTGTGTATGTGGTCCTAAACTTGTGTGCAAACCTAATTTAAGATTCACACATCTAATCTAAGAATTTATATAGTACCTTAAAGAATAATTCTTATAAGTAAGAGAGGAATTTTTGGTGGTGCACTTTGATTTAATTAATACAATTTATTTTCAAAAGTGCAATACAATAGCTCATTAAAGTTAAAAATTATATTTTATGAGTGGACTATTTAGATTGCATTATGAGTCATAATGATGATATTTTAGGTAAGTCAAACAATAATTTATAGTCAAAATTCATTAATCATTACGATGATATTTAAGAATTTTTATGATATTTTAAAGAATATTTTTCTCTCTATATATCTTTTATAGTGTTGAATATCTAACCTCTAAATTTATTATTTAGTAAGTAATATTTTTGTCTTAATATTATATTGTAACATGTTGATAATTTCATAATCACATCTTTTTACTTTATGTTTTAGGTCTATTTTGATTAGAGTGTTGTAAATGTAGTTATTAGCTTATAATTAGTATATTTATTTGCAAAATTAGTTCACAATATCTCATATCTCATTCCCTTCCATAATTGATCCCAAAACTTCATGACAATCTTTAAAATTATTGTTCATCACCTTGGATTAAATAAACAAATATAGAATCAACCTAGGTCACTTATGTGGTTACAAATCTAATCCTTAGAAAAAAAAAGTTTTAGGTTTTTGTCAACTTTTACACTACTTATTGTGAGCTAACTTAGGGCATATTTATTGAGCACATATCATGTCTTACATTTTAGAAGGATGAAAATAATCTAGGAACAT
This sequence comes from Sequoiadendron giganteum, assembly GCA_007115665.2. NCBI lineage: Eukaryota > Viridiplantae > Streptophyta > Pinopsida > Cupressales > Cupressaceae > Sequoiadendron > Sequoiadendron giganteum. The sequence goes on along the minus strand of CM021107.1, from coordinate 144,980,929 downwards.
TTACATTAAAGCACATCATTTGAGGAATAATGAATATTTTTCCTATTGTCCTTTATCCTTTCACTTATAGATGAAATATGGTCTATTGGGGATTTGAATGAGGAGAAATTAACCCTTATAATTAAAAAAACTCAAAGGTTTTATAAACACCACCGGTTCTTATGCACATTTAGATAGTAAATGTTGAGAAAAAATAAATTCCAATCTAGTGTATATTCCTCTAGATTAGATACATGAATCTTAAATTAGGTTTGCACACAAGTTTAGGACTACATATACAAAAATCAATTTCCATTCAAGTTATCCAAACAAAAATTGATTGTAGAGTCTAATATTTATTTTAGCTAACAATCCCAAATCTATTATCTAAATTAATTAATATTTAATTAAATATTTATTTAATTAACTTAAATAAATATAAAGAATTATTAGTATATTTTTCATTGTTCCTAAAAGATTGTATAATATCACTTCAAAATAGTATTTTAAAAGCATATAATTAAGTTGTCTTTCCATAAGAATTGAGTGTCATATTTATTGAAAAATAGTGAGTAAAAAGTTATATCTATCACTGTTTATAATATTTAGAAAATAAAAAATATAATTAAATTAAACAACATTTAAGAATAGTTAGAACTAATCAATAATTGATTAAAAAACCATCAATATTTTATTTTCTATTTTAGAAAACTTATTTTAAAAAAGAAAAACAAAATTTAAATTTTGATTATATAAATTATTTCCAATTAAAAATACATAAATATAAAGATCATTTATTAAATAACAAATATTTTTTAAAATTTTAAAATAATAAAAAAAAATATTATATATAAAATAATATTAAAAATAATTCAAAAATTATATATTTATATATATAGCTTTAAAAAAAATTGAATAAATAAAAAAATATAAAAGACACTTCTTAAAAAACAAATATTTTTTAAAATTTTAAAATAATAAAAAAATATTAAAACAATAAAGAAAAATTAAAACTGCAATTCATTAATATGCTCACAATCAAATGTTGTTCTTGATAATTCATTTTTCCTTAAAAAAATATGCTCGTGGTAATCAAAATAATTCATTAAGGATGGAAACCGTAAATAAAATCCTTAAAATATGCTCATCCGTAAATAAAATTCAACAGCGAATGCTAAAACAGAAAAACACAAACGTTACAATAATGAAAAAGGTCCAAATTAAGTGGGGCCCACATGACTACCACCTAAGCGCTGTCAGCGCTTAGTGTGTGACGTTTAAGCGCGGCCCTATTTGACAAATGACCTCAAAGAGATCTCATTGCATGGAATGAAATGATAGCAAGATGCACACAAATTAGATTTGTTGAGAAGGCTAAAGAACTTTCAGGGAAATGTAACTAGCTGGCGGAATAGACAAGGCATGCCCTTCTTGGCATGATGCCTCAAAGAGACATGATCTCAAAGATGCATGGTTGTAGGATGTAAGAGATGTCATAACATGGAATGTAATGATTGCAAAATATGCACTGAAAGGGATTGAAAAGAAGGGTTGTAGCAACTTGTCTGCAATTGTAATCAATAGAGGAGGTAAAGTAGTATACAATGAAAACCTAAAATCAAATGCACCAGTAATGGAAAATATAACATTGCATACACAAAAGAAAAGACCCTGGATCCAACACTTGGAAGGAGGAAATCTGATGTCGAGCTCCAAACTTTACTGCAGTTTCAATTTCTCGATTCCTCAATCCAAAATATCACAAGCCTCAATCTCCCGCATAATCAACAATCTCTAAAAATTTATAGGCAAATTCTTTCTCCTTTTATTTTCCCCAAAAACCAAAAAACCCATTCAAATCTCCCCCCAAAACCAAAATATTTATAGGAAGACAAAACAATATTCGTTGCATGGGAATTTCCAACTATCCCAATTAATTATAGTTAGTTTTAATTTAATTTATTAAATCAATAGTCCATTAAAATATTTCATTTAAAATTCGTAAGTACAATAGATGTCCAGTTCACTTAAATGGGTAAAACCCATTTACCCACAAATGCATACATAAAAATTAATTAAATAACTCAAACCTTATTGCCTTTTTATTTATTTATCATATTTTTTTACTATTTATTAATTATAACATTCCACTATAATTTTATTTTATTATCCACAATGATTATTTAGTTATATATTTATTTATCAAAATATACCCCAATTTATTTTAATACATAGAATAACCAACGACATATCATTAGACAAATTAAATTAAATAAACCAAATGCCAATCAATTACCTGACCACTATCCAAGGTTGAAAGGCAAGACCTCAAGTAACACTAACTAACCAAATTGAAAAACTAACAAAACTGACGGGGTGTCCAATCGGGTACTCATCCCCTTCGGGGATGATGGCTAGGGTAGGGGACCAAGTGCTATCTCCGATCAACTGATCCATTGGGTTTCAAGGCACGCTCAGACCTTTCAATTCAGGTGGAGTCGATGCCTAGTACCTGCAACCTGCAACACACAAAAATGAATCGCAACATCACAGGGTACTCACAAGTGAGCGATGCAACACTATTCCTTCCACCCAAACACATCAGAACATCATCAAGTAGTCAAATCAACTCAAATAATAATCAGTTACATAGCAATCAAGATAAGATCAGTCACATGATATTCACATAATAGTCATAATCACATAGTGCTCGAGATAGGGTTAGTCTTCATAATCAAATAAAACCATGCATAAAACCTCATGAGCACATACCTTTAAATACCCTTATTACTTTACCTTCATATCCAAGTTACAAAGCCAACTACCTGCATATCCATAGTGAGAATGGAGGGGAACTACACATAAGACAATGTGAACAAGATCATCTAGGAATGGTTGAGTGTTAGGGCCTCCATATATCTCCCAAATTTTAGTCCAAAGAGTATGAAGACACTCAAAATGAACAATAGCATTCAAAATGTCATCATCTACATGCATAAAATAACTCCTAAGACATGATCCCTTTTACAATTCCAAGAAAATTTCTTACTACTAGTACCTAGAGAGGGACCAAGACCATAAAAGTGTGGCAACAAATGAAGCCAACATATATACATTTTATGATGCCATCTCTCCATTGTTTATAGTTTCCCCTTTTCAACATAATCAAAGAAAGATTAAATTAAAACCCCATAATGAACTATGATAAATCTCCAAAATTACAAAATCTATAACATTCAACAATAATTAGAAACCCCAAACATTATGTATACTGTAACTGAAGCCTTCCCAAAAAAATAGAACCTCTACAAGAGCCAAGATGTCCAAGTAATTAATTGGAATATAAATATGCCAAAATATGAATAAATGATACTTGGGGCTAAAGAGAGAAAAGTGCATGTGCTAATGATAGAGCTTCTAAATACCTTTTTTATGCCACAAAAATCATGAAAAGTAGAGATCTAGGCGAAAAGTTATGAGCTCAGAGGTTCAAATGGGAGATATGACTTAAAAAAAAATACAATATTCCAAGAGTAAAATTTGATAATAATACTTGCACCATTGAAAATTTCTCAGAACCATATTTCCAACAATATCTCATTTTTGAAAATCTAATACTCAAGTCAAAAGTTATGTCGATTTTTTTAAAAATTGCCCAATTAAGGCTTGAGGGGCCAAAACTAAGCCCCCTAAGGACTAGCAGGTGGTCCCCATGCGACTAGGAGGTGGTAGACTATGTTGAGCACTAGTATGATGGCCATTTAATATTCAAATTTAATATTGTCCTATGTGACAATCATTTGGTCATCAACTTTAAAACAGTCACCTAAAAATAAAAAATAAATCATCAAAAATAAATTTCTTCAAAATATGAATTATTTTATATGAAATGGGGTTTTGGGGTCTTCCAAATGTAATTGTAGGGTTTATTTTGGCCCAATATGTTTTGAAAAATTAGCTACCTACTGGATCTAGTAACCACCTCCCAACTTCAAACCCTTGTAGATTTGGTAAAATATGTCAGATTTTGATGAAACGAAAGACAATATTGAATTTTTTAGATTCCCTAGACTCAATGGTGAGCTTATATTACCTCTAACACATTCCAAAAATAACCTACAATAAAAACCCACAAAGAGGAACCCTCCAAAACTGGTGTATTTTTCAAGTTTTTATGATTCCCCAAATCACCATAGGGTGTAAGGGAAGATCACACTCAACCTCACTAAAGTTCACCAAGATATCTCATTGGCAATAGATCTAGCCTCAAATCTGAGAAGGAGTTTTCAAGGTAATGCTCTAATATCATGTAAGAGTAAGAAAATAGATCTATCTTAAGACCACCTATAAAAATAATGAAAACCTTCTATAAGAGAGTATGCAAGAAATGAGATTGCTTGATGTTAAGATATATCAAATATGATTATGAAGTATCATACAAGAGTGTACAATGACATTGCTTATATACAAGGTGTGATGAAGTACCAAATGCCAAAACATTAAATGATTGGTGCTATTATTAAATGACATGAACCATCATTAAACGATCTAGGACACCAATATTTAACAAAATATAAAAAGATAAAATCTTATATAAATAGCTTAACTATGCTTAAAACCTAAGTGGAATTAGCATGTAAATATGACCTCACTAATTACTAGTTAGGAAAACTACCTATTTACACCAACAAAATTGATACTTGATTGAAGGTCGTGCAAGTGTTAGTACTCACAAAATGATGAACATGAAACATAAAAAAATCTTACACACAAACTTGATGATGCATTGCTAATGGAAATCTTGATTGATGAAAAGTGTTGTAAAATGTTGCTTATTCTACTCTTGAATTGTCTTGACTGCTTTTTAGGATGCTTAATTGATCAAAATTTCATTAGGTGTTTGAATGGTGAAAAGGACATACTTAGATACATTTCTTTATTTCTCGCAACATTAAGTATGAAAGGCCGAAAAACGAATTTGAATTTGCAAACATAAAGCTAGTGACAATAAAATTAAAAAATGGGCCAAAATAGGCTAGTCAAAGGTGAATTCACCCTAGAAAAGGCCTATTTTGATATTTGAGAACCATTGTTAAATAAATAACTTATTTTAATTCTCAAATTTATTTTGATTTTTTGAAAACAATAGTAAAACATGAAAATAATTAGCACAATTAGGTTCAAGAACATAAGGGGGAGCCAAACACAGTGTGAAATTGTCAAGGTCAACAATTTATGATACTAAAGTTCACAATATATATGAAACTAACTTTTATCATTTGGGTATCAGAATGAATTACATTCTGAAAACTAGACAAAAATCTTACAGTTTATATTTTTGGACCATGTCAAATTTTTGTGTAAGTGCTTCAAATATTTACTAACTATGAAAATAATTTATTTTTTGGGAATAGGCTTCCACTTTTTGGCAAAAAAGTAGACCCAACTTCCTACACTAACTGTAGGTTTGGGTAGCATAACATGATTTAAATTTTAAAAATATTTGTGGCTCTTGTATTGTTTCTATTTTTTTTAATTTCATTTTGTTTCCACTAGTTGTTCTTGATTTTGCTTCAATTTGTGCTTTGTTTGCTTGTTTGATAATTTCACATTCAACCCTTGACATGTCATTATACCACAATGCAAATAAGTATGACCTTAATATGCATTTATATATTATAACCCCTTACATTTTTAAGGCATAAGAAATACAAATTATTTTGGTGCCTAGAAACAGGTATTTAATAAGGATCAATTTAAGGCACCAAATTATCAAACATGTACATATGTACCTCAAAAACTATTCTAGTTGGTCCCCTTTTTTACCAAAATTCATGAGATCATGTATTATTTTTTCCACCAAGTTAAGAAAGATATCTAATGAGAATATTTGAAATTTTACAAAATTTAAGTCATGGAAGGCAATCTAATAATGATCGCTATATTACTACATAGCCTCTTGGTGATGAATTATTCTATGGTCATTACCACACATGCTTAAGACTATCCATTCAACATCTATCTTTAAGTAGCAAATAAAACTCAATCATATGATCTTGTGCTACCACATATAATATCCAGCTAAATGTAAACCACTACTAGAACCATAAATCCAAAATCTAAATAGAACTTAAAAAATATATCAAAATGAATAGAAAACACAAGGAAAACTAAATATATCTTTTTGGGTGATGAAATATTACACAAACCTTAATATATTATTGCATCAATAATATAGTCCTAGACAAGAAGGCGAGGAATATAAGGAGCGGAGGATAGGAAATATGGTTAGTGATTAAGTGACAATTTCCAAGTATAAACATGTGGTATACCAAAGAAAAAATGAGACAAATTTCCTCCTTTGTGTCCTTGAGATTTTAGGGACCGAAATCCTTTTTAGCAAAGGGGTTTGATTCAAATTTGGGTCAAATTTATTGAACTAAGGGGCTAAGAGTTACCATTTCAATCTAAGGAGATGTCTCAAGACATGGAGAATGAATTCATTTGTTGTTGATGTGTTTCATTGTCAAAGAGTCTAGTCGCATGACTATTACATGTGTGGGTGATATCGAATGTCTTCAAATAGGGATTCAAGTCACAAAAAAATAAACAATCAATGGTTATAACACCAACGATTTTCATAGTTACTGAATTCAAAATTTTCCAAACAATTTTAAAGTTTTCACTTTTTCATCTTTACCGTTATGAATTCAACATTTTTCTACTATTTTGAAATTGCCTATTTATGGTAGGTGACAATTCCATCATATTTAGAATGAAGAAAGGGATGTTAAGGTTTTCTAACATTTTAGTTAGGTTTTTTATGTTAGATCTTCATTTTGGTGCTAAGAAAAGATATTGGGAAATCATAAAGGACTTATAAAACATGTTTGAGTGGTTGGCTACCATAGCAACTTCCATTGTATGTTCACTTTTGTTGTAAGCTCTTGAAAATGGTTTTCATGGTGTAAAAGCATGTTGCAAGTGTTTCGAGCTTATTGTAACCCTTGTTGAAGCTCCAATTCACCCTAGAGACATTATACAACACTTGCATTGGATTGGAAGATAGTAGTGACACAAGGAGTAAAATCTCACTCTTATTTTATTTTCTTCACTTTTGAGGGTTTTTCCAAATACAACTATGTGTCTTAGTCTATGTGTATTTTTGTTTGCATTAGTTTCTTTTGTTTAATAACTTTTAATATGATTGCATCTATATGAATGTGTTAGACTATAACTACATCCTTTGATAAATGAGACTATTTTGAAGGTGTTTTGTAGGGTTGACATGAATGAATTTCTGGGTGAATGCTAGAAGAATATCTTCAATACTTTATGAATCATCTCTAACAAACAAAATAATGCCATCAAAGACAAAAGTGTACAGTTAGACTAAAATATAGGCACAATCAAGTCCTAGACATCCAAATTGTTTGATCTTTATTATCTCATATTATTGCTCTGTAATGTAGTTTTGAACATCAAATTTTAGGTCTCTATCACACTATCTTAGAAGTTAAAACTCACATTAATTTAATTCTTATTGCAATAAAATTAAACCAAAGCAATATAAGGTGAGCAATGATTTATATTATTGTCAACATCATGAAGCATTTGCTAGTATCAAGGAGGAAAAGTTATTGCAATGAAATAAGAAATTAAACTATGGTGGGCTTTTCACACTTGAGTCTCATTTCCAATTCATTAAGCTTGTAGTGTGTATTGAACTTATTAAATCACCCAACCGATTCAAATGAAATGAATGCAAGATAATTACTCAAATCAAATAACATATTCTTTACCAATTTTAATTTAAACATTTTTATTACAATAAAATTAAACTAGAAAAATATATTACTCAAATTATCATTTTTTTAATTGTCTCAACTATTAGATTATTTTAATTTACTATTAAACTATTAATTAATGTAAAATACATTTTTTTCTCTACAATGATATAAAACAAAATTTCCATTTTTAGAAATGTTTTAATTTACTAATTAAATAAAGAGAAAAACTCTTCGCTTGTAATCTTCTATCACCTCACTCTTTATAATCTATAACCACCATAGAAGTTAATGTTAGATATCTATATAGATAAACTTTCTATAAAAAAATATGGAAGTCACTGTCAAGAAAAATATGTAATTCTCCTCAAATACATATTTCGAACTCATCTTCAAACTGAAAAAAAGTGAGGGATATACGGCATGCAACTAGTTGAAACGAATATGGTAAACCATTTTCTAGTTCATTCTAATTACCTCAAAAATCTTTGCCAAGTCGTCTGCATTCAGATTTAGAATAAAGCTTTTGCTTTGCCACTGACAGATAATAAAAACAAAAATGAAAAAGAAATTAAAAACGGTTCCTTGTGAAGGCAGTCATTTTCATATGGGATACGAAATTGGATGAGCTGGAAAATTAAAGAGTTTGCCAAACTTTCGTAAACTTTGTAGTTAATTTTTGCATTGACTGAGAAAAACCAGCAAGATTTAACGGCGGAAATCATGATTATGGAAGCACTTATTTACTATTTCGGTTCATGGAAGTTAACAAAGCAGGAACACAGAATTTTTGGAAGCATAAATTCAATCATAGTAAAATTAGAGTACAAAATTCTGTCTGAGACTAGGAATCCACGGACCACAAGGCTATTTCCCTCAGCAACCAGGCAAATAGGGAACGTGGCTTCAAATTGCAGGCTCTAATTCCCAATATGAAGGATTTATTTAATATATGCACGGATACAAATGGAGGATACGGATACCCACTAAGGTTTCCTGCGGTATACGCAGTGAGTATCCATCGTTATATCTGCAGTGCCACCATATTTGGGTTCTCTGCTATTCTAGTAGTCCTATCTTGCATCGTGTATTTTGATAGTGGATTTGGATTCATGGGACCTTTGAAGTTTGGAGTTGTGGGAAGTTATAATAGTAGTGAGGGAATTGTGGTTGTTGAAACAGGGCAGATAAAGGATCTTGGCGGTGTGGGAGATTATAATAGCAGTGAAAGAAATATGGGTGGTGATTCAAGGCAGCAGAAGAAGTTTGGAGGTGTGGGAGATGATAATAGTGGTGAAGGAATCATGGTTGATGAAACAGGGTAGCAGAAGCAGCTTGGAGGTGTTGGAGATAATGATAGTGGTGACGGAGTTATGGTTGATGAAACAGAGCAGCAGAAGCAGGTTGGAGGTGTGAGGGATAATAATGGTGGTGAAGGATTGGTGGGCGTAAAAGGGCAGAAGAAGTAATTAGGTGAGTGTGATTTGTCTGTGGGTATGTGAGTGCGAGATGAAGCATATCCAATTTTTCAGTCACACAATTGTCCTTTTATGGATTCAGGCTTTCACTGTCAGGAAAATGGCAGGCCTGATACAGATTACTTGAAATGGCGATGGCAGCCCTCTGATTGTGATCTTCCAGGGTATGTTATAGGTTCCCTATGCATTTTTGCATTGAATTTATATTCCAAAGAAATGTGCAATACTAATGAATTTATTTTTCATAAAATCTAAATTTGTAGGACATTTTCGTAGATTCTCCTATGCTCTGTTACATTGAATTTATATTCCAAACATCTGTGCAATATGCATATGGATGGTCAAACACGTTGCTTTTTATAGTTCTGAATTTGTAATGCATTTTGACATCTAGGTTTCTTCCAATTCTAGCTGAGCTTTGTCCAGCTGAGCTGAGAATTTGAGTTTGATAGAGTTTGAATAGTTTATGAATTTTCCAATTCCAGCTGAGCTTTGTCCAACTCTGACATGGTCGGTGGAAGTGACGCCTGGGCTTAACCAGCACACTCTAAGCGTTGACCGCTTAGGTGGCTGGTGTGGGCCCCCTTAACCGATTGCCGTTTCCGTTCGCGATTGATCCCGCCCAGAAGACTGTCGTACGTTTAGTGTTTTTCAAATGTTTATCCTGCCCATCCGTGCTGTAGAAGTTGAGGTAAAGTTTTCTTGCTGCAGTCGCACCGTTTCAGAAGACATGGGTGTCCAAACGATGCAGTCACCATTTCACCATACACAAAAAACAGGTTTCATTTGCCAGCGCGTAGGAATTATTCAAAATGTGGAAGCATAGACAAGGCACGTGAACTGTTTGACAGGATGCCTCAAAGAAATGTGGTCTTGTGGAATGATATGATCGCAAGATATGCACAAAATGCATTTGTTGAAATGGATTTAGAAATTCTCTACAAAATGTAATTCGTAGATGTAAAGCCAGACCCTGCAATCTTTGCCAGCATCCTTCCTGCCTGTGCCAAAATGGGAGCTATGGGAAAGGGTGTGGATATCCATCACAGGATAAAGGAAAGAGAAATTTTGTCAAATGATGTAGCTGCAACTGCCCTGGTAGACATGTATGCAAAAAGTAGAAGCATAGACAAGGCACGCGAACTGTTTGACAAAATGGCTCCAAGAAATGTGTTCTCCTGGAATGCGCTGACTGCAGGGTATTCACAAAATGGACTTGTTGAAAAGGCTTTAGAATCTTTCAAGCAAATGCAATTGGCAGGTGTAAAGCTAGATTCTACAACCTTTGCCACCATCCTCCCAGCCTGTGCCCAACGGGATCATTGGAACAGGGTATTGACATGCATCAAAGCATAAAGGATAGAGGAATTTTGTCAGATGCTGTAGTTGCAGATATACATGTATGGAAAATGTGGAAACTGTGCCTCAAAGAAATTTGGTTTCATGGAATGTCATGATTTCATAATATGAAAAATAGATTTGTTGACAAAGATTAATAAACTTTGTAAGAAAATGAAATTGGTAGTTATAAAACCAGTTCTACCCGCCTATGTCAAAATGGGAACTTCACGGTCTGGACATCCATCAAACCATAATGGAATGGTTTTTTTTTGGTCAAATATTATAGTTGGAAATGCTATGTTAGACATGCATGGAAAATGTGGAAATCAATTGTTTAACAAAATGTCTCTAAGAAATGTGCTCTCATGGAATGAGATGGTCGGAGGACATGCACAAAATGGTTTTTTTTGTAAGGATGCTCTCGAAATGTTAAAATTAATGAAGCACTTTGGAACATATCTTAACATCTTTTGCTCATGCAGTCATTCAAGTTTAGTGGAGGGTTGTGCACACTTCAATCACACTTAACCCTTATTGCATTACACCTGCAATCGATCATTGTGTGTATGGTTGAGCTTGTTGTCTCTGATGAGTATCTTGACGACACCCTAAATTTTGTTATGAAGATGTCAATTATACTTGCGGTATCTTTGTGGATGTGTTTTCTTAGTACTTGCAGATCACATATGGATATAGGTTAGTAGTCTTTACAGTGACACTACTTTTTTATTTGAATCATAAAAATGTTGTCTTATATTCTCCCAAAAATCTATGCAGACATGGGCAAGTGGTGTGAGGTCAAATGGTAAGGAGATTGATAAATGAAATGGGCTTAGTCTTCATACTAGCATGTATGATACTCTTACCCATGATGAGATAGTTCTCTTAGTTTTCATGGTTGAATTTTAATTGATTCTTAATAACAAAGTGGAAACCTTCATAATTTATTACCTAATGAAATCCTACATAGAACGTATTATAATTATTGGTGTTGATTATGATAACCTTAATAAAATTATCTAGGCACATGACCATCCTATAAGATTTATAGTAGCCTTAATAACCATGACTATCCTAAATGTTTATGACTTTAGTGATTTCCCAAGAGTATTCCATTGTTGTTCTCTATGATGACACAATAATAATATATAGGAAATGAAGTGAGCATCTAGCCTAATTATGCTAGTAACCTACCCTGAATGTTATCTTCTAGAAACATTGGTACTCCTACTAGCTGCTATTGCTATGAAATAATTGTAACTCATGTTGATAAGAGGCATAAAACCTATAGAAGTGATGCATGACTATATTTTATGTCTTTTCATGATAAAATCCACTTAATTACAATATTCTTTGTTGTCTCGAACTCCCTCTTGAAAATTCCTAGAGTCAATAATAGCTCTATGGATACCATACAAATATTTTAAAGGTGTGATATTCCCCCATGGTGTCATTAGGATAGCCTAAGAAAGATTATAGTACATTAGTCATTGAAAAACATCTTGTGCCTATGTTTGATAGTGTTATTGCAAGTGAAGAATTATTTTGGATGGTAAATTTTTGGGCTAAGTAACTAACCTCTATTGTATTGGGTTATTTCTTAGGTTAATACTATCTTCTTCTTGTTGTAATAGTCCTAGGATGTCATTTATTTTTGACATGGTCAAGCTCTCAAATGGTGTTGACTATTCCACCTAGTTTTGTGACATATATTTATTCTTTCTTAGTACCATTAACCATGTGTGGACTGTTTTTTAACACTTCTTTTATAATCTTAAAGTTGGTGAGAAGGAGATAACTCACTATCTAGTGTCTAGTGAAAGTACTTGTCAAGGTTATTTTCTACTTTTTACACTTCTTTTATGTTTTCTATGCAAGTTGAGTGTTTTTCTTGTGAGCCCACCAATACTACCTAACTTGGTCATAAATAGTGTTAGCCCAATTTCTTAGAGCGCTAACTATGGGATATTACCTAATTGTATCCATAACCCACTATTTTATTTCCAAATGCATGCAGAAACTTCCTAGAGCTAACCACTTACTAGTGCATCTCAAGGACCAAACAATTGAAAGGTTCCCTAAGCTAGGGTTGTATGGGCTCAACTAAATCCTCTATATAGCTAAATTTATATGAGGACCAAGTCCATGAAATTATGATGTCTATCTAAGGCATGCCATTATGTTAAAATCTATCCTTGCTTCACTTTGTTCTCTTGAACATAGTTGTGCCAAAAATGAAAATTCAACTATGTAAAGAGAGTCTTTCAATTTCAATCCCTAAATTTATATACAAAACTACAAAACATGGATTCACATTAATACTTGGTGATGGAATCTAATCCAAGATAACTAAAAATTAAAAAGAGGAAGAGATGAGTATTTTTTATTCCCAAGATCACGAAAAATGTATAAGAATTCAATCTTTAGGTTATGCAAGTAAAATAAACTATTTTAATTCTCAAGATTATCTTGCAATGCAATACAAGAGGACACATGGCTCAATCATGAAAATAGGTACAAGCAAACAAGATATAATTTTTGTAATGATTTTTTAGTTTGTTTCATTTTTTAGAATCTTCTCCCAACATAGTTGCATAGCACAAATATTAGTAGTTATGAAGTTGAAGCTTTTAATGCATGATATCTTCTACAATGAAAAAGGGATTAGTAATAATAAATAAATCTCAAATCAATCATTCATTTAGATCTCAAATTAGGACAAATATGAATTCCAAATAATAATTCAATCTTGTAGCTTGTTGTAGTTAGATATGGTCAATATTTAAAGAATGTAAAATGTGGAGATTGGAGACTAGAAGACTTTACCAAGGGACAATGATGTAGCAATTATGGTTGGTGCTAACACTTCTTGACATGTTAATTTATGGGACACAAAACCACTCTCATTTTGAGATAACTAATCAATAAAAAATCTCTAATGTGCCTAATAAGAATGACAATTTAAATTATTTTTTAATATATTGTAATGGAAAGGTATTTGTGCTATTCCAAGATCACCTTTGTACTAATGGTTCACATGGTTGGCATGATTTAATGAAAATACATAATGAGATCAAACTAGAAGAAACAATAGTATTATGTACTACACTTACATAAACTCCAACAACTTCACTTCTAGAAGAGATCATTGTGGCTACAAGCCTACAGAGAGGGATATTAAGAAAATTTCCATGCTAGAATTCTCAAATTTCCTAATAGTGATGGATGTGGATATCTAGCTAGGGAATTGATAAGTCCTTTACTCATTGGTAGGCTTACAAATAGTGTAGGATTTAGTGACCAATGATGTGGAGGGGAAGAAATAAAAAAAAAAGCAATAAATAGATAAATATGAGTTGTGTCCCACTATTATTTGCATGATAAGAAAATATGAATTATATAAATAATGAAAATGCATATATGTGGGGTTGCTCATTGAACACAAGGGAAATAAAGTGTCCACATTTTGGAGATGGAACTTGGACCTATTTCACACCTTAGTTCATTAGGAACTTAGATCCCTCAACTAAGTGACTCAATTGAGAGATGGATTAGGGGGTTCGTAGGATAATTGGACGTGGTTTCACCAATAAATGAAGCTTCAAAGGAGAAATGAAAACACTCATGCACAAAACCCTAGAAACTTGTATAAACACCTAAAAACGGTCATCACCTTTAATTAATTAAATACCAGCTATTTGATTAATATTTCAACTACAAATAAATAAATGCTCAATTTATTTATATTGTTCACCCTTCTCTAATTCTCCAAAATCTAAAACACTTTCTTCTAAATTAATTAAATAAACAAGGTTCCCTAAACTTGTTTTATTTAATTAAACTTCATTAATTCCAATTAGGAATTAGAGCACATTTCTACAACTTTTTGTGTGCCACCTCATCAAGGTCACATGAAAATAAATAACTCTAATTTTTAATTAGAATTATCCTCCACCAATTTCAAAAAGCACATGATTTATTCTTCCCACACTTCCACCAATTTTGGAAGCACATGGTCTTTTATTCCCACACTTGAATCTTCCATCCAAATGGCATGTTGCCCATTGGTCAAGAGATTCTTCCACACACATGGCATGTTGTCTTTGGTCAAGGGGACAACATCTTGATTCTCTTCATCTCCACCATCCATTCTTCTTATTCGAATTTGGACCATTGATTATTGCCACCTCACTATATGCTTGGAAAATGCTATAAATACAACCCTTGGGCCTTGTATTTTGTATCCACATTTGAAGTAAAGTTATCATGCGGGTTTATCATTGGAGCTTGGAGAATTTTGGGAGTCTTATGGCTAGCCTTTATATCATGTTTTGCTTTGCATTGACATCTTATCTTTAAATCTTGCTTCATAGTTGCATTTTATGTCTCATCTTGCATCATAGTTGCATTTTAGATTAGTTCATTTTTAGTTTGCATTTGAGCATATGTAGAATCATGCATAAAATCATATAGATCACCGCCATTGTATCCACCTCCACTTGTTCATTTATCGTCAACATCATCCTTCACTCATCATAGCCTTCATCATCATTGTTTGCATATAGTTTCACGTAGGCATATAGTTGGCTTGCATGTTGAATACCAATCTCATTTCTTAAGTGTTATTCTAATAGCCTTAGTGCACATAGAAATCTGAGGGCCAAAAAGATTAAAGGAATCATTTAAGAATAGAGGACAATGAGACATTCTTGAAAGATTTGTTAAATTGCAATTTAGAATAGTTTACTTTGCTTTGAATCTTTAATGTAAATCGTTTCATTAAGGTTTGTGTTGATATTAACTTTACACATATTCACACACACATAAATTGGTGCCCACCATGGGGCCCTTGCCCCATTTTTAATATTTTACTGTAGGTTTTCTGGCAGGTTACAAACTAGACTCATGGTTTAGCACAACCAGAAGACTGTAAACTTTTAATCCTAATTTCGATGCATCCGCGGACAGAGATTAATACTTTCTACATAAGGTTAAAATGAAACAATCCTAGGGTAGGCATTCAGATTAAAATAAACCAATCCTAGGGTAGTCACCAAACAGTTGATATATCTTGGATAAAATGAATCCCTTGTCTTTTGTGAAGCAACATCTTCACCTAGCTTAACAAATTTGTTATTTGGGATTAAAATTGAACAAGATTATTTGTTGTGCTTGTCAGGTGATAGGCCTATGCTCTACCCTTAACTGGGTGATCAAAATTCCAAACTCATCTTTTACTTTCATGCACTTTATACATTATTAAAACCTTTAGCAGACATGCTCTTGTGGGAAAAAGTACTCACCCAAGAGGAATGACCTAAGTGGGAACACCTAAAGCCAAGGTTTCCAACCCACTATAATCAAAAGTGAGTGTTGATGAAAATCCACTCGATAGTAGTGTACAAGATAACCATCCCCAAAGCCTTTGTTCTAAAGGTTGGGAGGTCTCCTGAGGGAGTCTATCATTTGCTGCACTAAATGGAAACCCTTACTATGAACTTTATTGTAGAAGCCAACCGAGTCAGTACCCAAACATTATAATACTCACAATGCGAGGGGAGGGAAGAATCTACCCCCAAGATACTCACCATATAATTTCCAAGGACCGTTTGCTCAAGGGATTAAGAAATCTAACTTTGAGTACATGCTTGGAAAAGAAAAAAACACAAGTGCCCTCTCAAGGGTGACACGGTTGTGTGAGTCGACGCAATTCTAAGATGTGGGTTGTGATGATTATGATGACCTTTTTGACCAATAAGAGTGAGTCTGCTTGAAGTGTTTGTTTTGTTCGAAATACCCATGGAAATCTTAGAGAACATACACTTATTATTTAGATTCTAGGACATTAAAAACAATTGTCTTCTTACTGCATGCCATGTTTTTCAAACAATAATTCAGATAAGATCACCCAATTCAGTAAACTGTCAAAAACATGTTTGTTCCAGTGCATTGATTTGATCTTTTAGTGCATTCATTGAAAAGTTTAGTGCATCCCTAACACATGAAAGCGCATCTATTTTCTCAGTCAAAATAGTTTTCTGACACAATCTGGTAACAATTCTAGTCTTTTCTATGCTCAGGGTATGGAAATCTACAACCTTTATTAAGAAATCCCTTGAGAAAAGGATCAAGAAACCAAAAAATTCCCTTAGTTATAAGAAGCTTTTGAAAAGGAGATATTTTTTGTACCAAAGCCAAAATTTTTTGCTTGA
Source organism: Sequoiadendron giganteum (assembly GCA_007115665.2). Lineage (NCBI taxonomy): Eukaryota > Viridiplantae > Streptophyta > Pinopsida > Cupressales > Cupressaceae > Sequoiadendron > Sequoiadendron giganteum. Next base: position 144,964,132 of record CM021107.1, on the reverse strand, counting down.
GCATAGAACTTTCCTTCATCGATATCATGACTTTGCTAGGGGTTTTATTGACGATTTTTCTTTGGAAACATTTTCTTCACAAGCTTTCTTTCAAAGAAGAGCTCTCTCACAGAGGCATAATCATAGTCAACCCATTCACCCCTCTTTCAGCCCACAACTTGCAATTCTATATTCTAATCATCCTAATCAAGGGTTGCAATAGAGAACTTGGAAACCATAGGCATTTAGAAAAACCCTTATTTTCTCCAACTAAGATCAAAATATCATAAAGTGCAAACATCACCTATTTTTGATTTCTAGTTTAATTCCCATAACAAGAACATCATCCTTTCAACCAGGGAATCACGAGCTAAAAAATAGAAATTTATTTAGTCATATCTTGACTAATATTTTCAAAAATTTGCACTCATCCATTTGTGGTCAAAGTTAGTAGGAATTTGGTATAAGTTTATGCCTGTTATTACAAGATCTCGAAAGCATATAGAAGAAGACGAAAGAGAAAATCCATTTGACAACATGGGTGATAAAGAAGAAAATCCTTTTCATAGGTTTCGTACAGGAACTAGTTCAAATAATGATGTTCCAATAACTAAGGAGTTTCTTCAGGAGGCTGAACATGATCCCCAATTCCATACTCTCTTGGATAGGATTTTAGAATGAAATAAAGAAAGGTACTTTCTTTTGCTAGCAAATCAAGGAGCCAAGCTACCCTTTGATTTTGATACAGAGAAGATTAAAGAGGATCCTGAAACAATTGAAACCTCCCTTAATGACTTTAGTTCTCTTACTCAATAGATAAGAGCATTACAAGGACAAATTAAAGAAATACAAGGGGGAACTATCAAGAAATATGTTTTGGAGGATATCTGCCCATATCCATTTGATAGAAATCTCAACATGGTTCCTTTTCCAAAACATTGTGAGATCCCGAAATTTGACAGATACAATGGAAAAACGGATCCCATTGATCATGTAAGAGACTTTCAAAATATGAACTTGGAATTTGCTCATGAAGATGCATACCTGATGCAATTGTTTCCGCTGAGTTTAGGTGGACAATCTATGGAGTGGCTTTCCAAAATCACTCCTCCCATCAAAACATTTGAGGAGTTAATTAATAAATTCATATCTTAGTACTCCTACAATATACAACATCAGATAACCATGCTTGATTTGTGCAAAGTAAAACAAAAGATAGGGGAACCTTTTATCACATTCTTGCAAAGATGGAGAAGGTTATTTGCAAGATATTCCCGTCCTGTTCCTAAAAAGGAAAAGATGGACATCTTTATCGACAGTTTAAATCAAGCTCGATGAGTTATAGGCTAAATCTTCATTGTCCTCAATCATTTGAAAAATTGATTGAAAATACGATCACCATTGAAGGAGCCTTGGTCAAGAGAGGAACATTAAAACTTGAAAAATATGGTCCAAGTTCATATAACAACAACAACAACAACAACAATGACAAGTCACGATTCTAGACCAGGAATAAGAATGTTGTAAATGATGGGGTAGTGTATGCCAACAACGTAAAGAAAAGCCAACCATTCAAGTAATATATCAGGTGTTCAACGTAATAATGCAAATCTTGGAAACTCAAGTAACCAAGGTAATAACAATGACAATCAAGGAAACAATGCTAATCAAGGAAATTTGGTAGATAATCATGGTAATAATAATCTCAGCAATGATCAACCCAAGTCTTAGTTTTTTTCAAATCGACGGATTTTCACTCCCTTGGGCCAATCTCTTGAGTCAATTCTCAAAGAGCTATTGAATCAAAACACTATCACATTTCCACCACAAAGAGATTATGAGCCACGAGTCAAACCACCATCATGGAATGACTCATATTTTTACGATTATCATAGTCACAAAGGTCATAAGACTAATAATTGCCAAGCGTTGAATAATTTGGTTCAGGATTTGATTGAAAATCGTACCATAACAATCGAAGGACATAATTCCAACGAAGATCATCAAGCATTCAAGGATCCTCTTCCTATTTATCAAAAAGGGGAATCCTTAGGTGAGAAGGGAAAGAACGTGAATCGTGTTTATAACAGTACCATTAATTATATCTACACTGATGACCAGCAAGTCAATGCCATTAAAGTAAAGGGAAAACAAGAATATCGAGAGGTCAATGCAACAACAAGGGGACATGCTAAAATTATTGTTAAAGGAAATTCATCTAAGTCAGTTGTTCCTCCTCCAAGCCAATACAATTTGATTGATTAACTACGGAAAACATCGGCTTAAATTTCTATCTTGGATCTTCTTAAAATATCGCCGGCACACAAGGACATTCTAGAAAAGGCTCTTGTTGACACAATTGTGTCTCCTGATTTGGATATCAATAGTTTTCAAGCCATGGTGGGACACTTGTCTTCACCAACATGTCTATCCTTTTCTGAAAAGGATGATTCCTCCATGACACATCCCCATAATTCATCGCTTTATCTAGAAGTCATGGTCCATAAAACCCGAATCAGGCATGTCTTAATGGATGGGGGAGCTGGTCTAAATATTTGTGCTTTAAAATTGGTTCTTGCCTTGGGATATTCTAAAGAGTCTATTGATCCAAGGAGAAAAATAACAATCAAAGCATATGATGATGAGGAAAGAGCTTCCAAGGGCCTCATCATGCTACCTATCAGAGTGGGACCTATTGTAAAGAACACTTTTTGTCAAGTTCTAGATTGAGACTTACCCTATAACATACTTTTGGGTCGCCCATGGATCCATGAGATGGAAGCAATATCGTCAACGTACCATCATTGCCTAAAATTTCCTTATTACGAACAAGAAATAACCATACTAGCGGATCATAATAGCAGTCAGATTTGTTCTAACCTTAGAGAAACTCAGGACACATCTGTCCTGCATAATAGAGAGGCTGACCATCTCTACTTCTAAACATAGTGAAAAGGCAAGGGAAATGATAAGAAATTTTGGCATTAAGCTAAATTTAAAAGATAATAGGGTGGGAGAATATTCACTATGTCTCTCTAATCTACCCATATCTCCAAAATCCCATGGTCAACCGTCAACATCAATGCAACAGGCTACAACAGCTTCAACATCAAGCACACAAGCTTCAATTCCCATCACCAATTTTGATGGAAGATTTATCAAGATAGATACTCAAGAAAATGAAGTAGACGATAGAGCTATCCTTGATTGGCTCTATAAAGATGAAGATGAATTTGTCCAACATGTCAAGTTACCCACTGAACAATATGGAAAGGGTTTTACAATAATGCAACGTATGGGTTATGAAGGAAATGGTCTAATAGGTAAGAGAAAAGAAGGAATTGCTGAACCTATCTGACCAAAAACTATACATCCAAGAGACAAAACTGGGCTTGGATATGGTGAAGATGCAAAGGAAGAAACAACTAAAATGAAATCCAATGAAGAGATAGTTGTGATAATTTTGAGACTACAGGAGAATTTTGATACTGATTCCAATGAGTATGAATGGGATACCATTTATAATGATGAATTTTGGAGAGACAAACAAGTGGATGTTATACAAAAATATACATCCATGCTCACACAAGGAGAAAGGTCAAGGCCTCCACTTGATTATGTTCTACAAAGCAACCATGACTCTAGTGATGACGATTCGATTCAAAGCGAGATGGATAATCAACAAGAGGATACCATCATAGATCTTCCCCATACCAAGAACAATAACAATATCATGACCTTAACCATTAGTGACCTTACCCACCCTGATGATCCATTTACCTTAGTCTATCTTGAACTCATTGATTGGGAACAAATTGAGTTAGTTGATATTCTAACCTTCCCCGATGATGAAACCACTGTAAAATTATTTTGTTCATCCAACCTAGAAACAGGTTCCACCAACAAATCATAGGATCCAAGTCTTAGTCAAGAGAGTGCCAAGTTTTTTAGCTGCAAAATTAATAATGTAAAAGACAGATCTAATGGTGAAAACCTAACAAAGCCAGTATTAGATCATGAAAAGAGAAAAATAAAGAGCGTATCTGACGGTGAAAACCTTTTAGAGGTAATGTAAGATGGGAAACTTGACACTCTTCTTGAGCATTATCAGGAAAGATCTTTATTTTGATAGAACCAACAGAGGCACTCAATATAGGTACTACAAAATAGCCCAAAGTCTTGCAACTTGATGCATCCTTGACATAGGAAGAGATCAATGATATCAAGTTTCCACAATCCATAATGTTCTTTGTAATGATTTCTAGCTTAGATTGTGTGAGATTTTTTTGCATCAACGTTTCGGATCACACTCTGTGATCCATCATCAGGATGAGAGCAGAGCTAAAGGAGAAAAATGAAAAATTGCAGACCAAGTGCTACCTAAAAAGAACACAAGAAGAGGGAGGTGGGGAGAGAAGGGGTACGAAGACCAAGAAGGACAAGCCAATAGAGAAAATAATAAAAGAAATTAAAAAAAAAAGGAGGCTAAATGGATGGAGAAACAATAGAAAACGAAAAATAAATAAATAGCAATACAAAAATAAGATAGCAAATTTGAATTTTAAAATTATATCTAGGAATTCAATAAAACATGAAATAGAACAATAATATAACGAAAAAAGAAAAATAAAACTTAATAGACCAAGACTCAAAGGAACCATATAAATGAAAACCAAAAAATAAATGTAAAATGTATACAAACACCATTGCATTCAAATTATCGAAATCAACAATAAATAAATAAGAAAGCACAAAAAAGAGCAAACATAAAAGTGAAGAGAAATCAGAAATATAAAGAAAAACAAATGATTGAGAGAGAAATTAAAATAATACAATAACAAAACCAACCAAAATAATAAATAAGTGGAAGAATGCAAAAAATGCAAAAAACAACCAAGAAAGCCATTAAATTTCAAAAATACTTGTAAACAAATAGACAAATGCAATAAAAACAAAAACATATATATTTATAGTTATATATATGTGTAACACACCTAATAAATAAGAAACAAAGAATTAAATAACAACACAAAATAAAAGAGAGCATACGAGAATTATACAATTATATATGAATTAGAACAATAAAATAAAGGAATAAGAAAAAATTAAAACTTAATAGACCAAGACACAAAGGAGACATACAAATATTGAAATCTAGCACAATAATATATAAGAAAGCACAAAAGAATTCAAATAATTGGAACTACAAATAAATAAGGAACAATAATATATAAGAAAGCACAATAATATATATAAAAACAAATTAATTCAAAAAATATAAATTTACAAATAAATAAATAAGAAAGCACAAAAATGTGCAAATGCAAAAATGAAGAGAAATCAAAATTAAAATTCACAAAATTCCTAAAGGGAAATCAAATCAATTTTTCCTAGTCATATGCAGATATGCCTGGATTGGATCCAAATCTTATCTTGCATCATTTGTCCATCATGTCGGGGGAAAAACTCGTGAAGCAGAAACTCGGAAAAATGCATCCACATGTTGCATTACTAGTCAAAGAGGAATTAAAGAAGTTGTTAGATGTAGGATTCATTCAGTCAATAGACTATGCGGAATGGATCTCCAACATTGTATCTGTGTCAAAGCCAGATGGAAGAATCAGAATTTGTACGGATTTCAAGGATTTAAATAAGGCATGCCCAAAGAACAATTTCCCTCTGCCAAACATAGATATGATTGTACATTTGACTGTTGGACATGCTATGTATTCACTAATGGCTGGATTTTCTAGGTATAAACAGATAAAGATTGCGTCTGAAGATCAAGATAAAACAACGTTCACATGTCCTTAGGGTACATATTGCTGGAATGTAATGCCGTTCGGACTCAAAAATGCAGGGGCTACATATCAGCAGGCAATGACTACAATTTTTCATGACATGATGCACACATTCATGGAGTATTATGCAGATGATCTCTTAGCCAAATCAAACACAATAGAGGGACATCTAGATATATTATCTAAGATTTTTGTCAGGATGGAAAAATTTAAAGTCAGGCTTAATCCCAAGAAATGTGTCTTTGGGGTAAAGTCTGGAAAGCTCCTAGGTTATATTGTATGAAAAAAGGGAATTGAAGTGGATCCGGCTAAGGTACAAGCAATACTTGATATGCCACCACCAAGGAACATCAGTCAACTATGCTCATTACAAGGATGATTGCAATCCATCAAGAGATTCATTGCACAACTAGCAGATAAGAGTTTACCATTCACTCATCTCTTACATAAGAATGTTCCATTTAAATGGGAAGATAGGTGTGAAGCAACATTTGATCAAATAAAGAATTATCTAATGAGTCCACCAGTGCAAGGCGAACCACTTATATTGTATGTTTCTGCAACAAAAGTATCCTTAGGAGCATTACTAGCACAGGAAGATAGAACATGAAAAGAACGTGCAATATATTACATCAGCAAAACTTTGACAAGCCATGAGTTAAACTATACTTTCATTGAAAAAGCTTGTTTGGCAATAGTGTTTACTTCTCAAAAGTTGTGACATTATATGCTAGCTCATGCAGTCAAATTGCTAGCTAAAATTGATCCTTTAAAGTATCTTCTAAGCAAAGAAACCTTAACTGGTAGGTTAGCTAAATGGGTCATGATTCTAAGTGAGTTTGAAATTCACTATGTGGATCGAAAGGCGATCAAAGGACAGATTATAGCAGATCAGTTGGTAGAGGCACCAATGCAAGCAAAACATCCAATACACATTGATTTTCTTGGCGTTGATGTATTCGCAACAACCACTAAGCAGTCATGGGCACTTTATTTTGATGGCTCCTACACCCAACATGGCTCAGGAGTAGGAATTCTTTTCATCACACCTCAAGGACATACCATTCCAAAATCTTATCGATTGATGTTTCCTTGTACAAATAACATAGTTGAGTATGAAGCGTTGTTAATTGGAATGAGAATTGCTTTGGATTGGAGGATCACAGAATTGCAAGTTTTGGGTGATTCCCAACTTGTCATAAATTAGATAAATGATGAATATCAAACTAAAGATGAAAAGTTGATTCCATACAAAAGCATGGTGGATGATTTCAAGAAGTACTTTGCTGAGATCAAGTTTGCACAAATTCCACATACTGACAACAAAGCTGCAAATGCCATGGCTACAATTGCATCACTACTATAGTTGTCCGAGAACCAAGCACGGTACGATTTACTGGTGGAACAATTGTTTTCTCCTACCTATGACAATCCTGAGAGCCAAATCATCTGTCATCTAATGGGTTCTGATTCCCCTTTATACAAAAAAATCTATACCTACCCGAAGGATACTATCTTACCCCCATATTTGTCCCGAAATCAAAAGAGAAGTTTTATACGCCAATCTTCTCGCTACACCTTAATCGCTGATACCCTTTATCGATGTGGTCTTGATGGTACCCTCCTTAGATGTCTTTAATGTGATGAATTTGAAAAGGCCTTACAAGAGGTTCATGGTGGTATTTGTGGAACTCATTCAAGTGGATTGACCTTAGCTAAGAAACTTGTTAGAATGGGTTATTATTGGCCAACTATGGAAAAATAGTCTTTCACCTTTGTAAAGAAGTGTCCAAAGTGTCAGATACATGGAAACCTTATTCACGCTCCTGCTCAAGAACTACAACCCTTCACCTCAACATGGCCTTTTTCTCAATGGGGATTGGATCTAGTCGGCAAGATACACCCATCATCATCAAATGGAAACAAGTTCATTATCATGACCACTGAGTAATTTACTAAGTGGATTGAAGTTGTTCCATTAACAACTGTTACTGGCAAACAAATTTCATCCTTCATTCTGAACTATATCATATGTCGGTATGGCATTCCCAACTCCATCATCATAGATAATGGAAGACCTTTCAAAAATCAAGATGTTGATGAACTCTGTGAAAGATTTCACATCCAAAACAGGTTCTCTATGCCTTATTATCCACAGGGAAATGGCCAAGCAGAAGCTTCAAACAAGACAATCCTGAAAATCCTGAAGAAGACAGTGAATGATGTCGGTCGTGATTGGCATGTCCAGTTAAATCCAGCTTTGTGGGCCTATCGAACTAGCATTCTCATGCCAACAGGGGCCACCCCATATGCCTTGGTCTATGGAGCAGAAGCAATCTTTCCACTAGAAGTTGAGATACCCTCACTTTGAGTCTCACTGAAAGGCCTTATAACTGATGAAGAATATAGAGTTTCAAGACTACAAGAACTGGAGCTACTTGATGAAAGATGACAAAGTGCAGTCAATCACTTAAAGGGTTATCAAAAAATCATGTCCCATAGCTACAATCACAAAGTCAGACCACAAACATTTCAAGTGGGTGACTTGGTCCTGAAGGAAAATCCCCACAACCAACAAGATTGAGAGAAGAAAGGAAAGTTTGAACCAAATTGGTTGGGTCCATTTGTCATCATCGCCACATATGGTTCTGAAGCGTATCAGTTATCTACACTAGAAGGGAAACTATTTGAAGATCCAATCAATAGCATTCATATAAAGAGGTTCTAAGTCTGAAAAATACCAAAAACAACATAAAAAGTCCTGAAAAAAAAATTGTTGCCTTGATGAAAACCTGGCAAATAGGCATCTTGGTGACAACAAAAAATCTCAAAATATGAAAAAGTGCAATAAAAACAAATGGTGAAAACATGGCAAATTGGTGCTATTTGTGATTTGGTCAGCTCTTCCATCTATTCGGTTATGTCCTACATTGTTCATTCATAGCCATTTTTATCAACATCAAATCCATCCCTTGCCATCATATTTGCATCATGCATACAACATTTCCTTGAAACGAAAAGGATTCCATCATGGCTTGATGATCATTGTTTACATTCCTAACAGTAGGTTGTGTCTAATTGGGAGTCAATGTGCAAACTCGTTGCGAGCAATCAACTTTTGAACTTTTGGCAAACAAACATCAATATGTGTCAAGTATCATAATATTAGATCAACAATTGAATATCCAATCAAGTCTAGTCAAAATAGTTATCAAACATGTCACACATAAACTGAATCAAACTGGATGATCTTAATCTGAATAAAATGAATGAAAAAGCTAAAGCACAAGTTGAATTGTTGTTTTGAAATTTGATGACATCATATCTCTGGAGTGACTCAATGATGTATTGTACTAGAGTCATAAGGATAGAATATTATTTTTCTTTGATTGCTTTTTGTGAGCTAATCATTATTACTATGCAAATTTGTTGTGGGACATGCTCTACAATGTATCATTGATGACATTTTAGAATTTGTATAGGAAAATGGTTAACTCTTGTTTGTTATGCAAACAATACTCAGGTCATCTTGGTCCAATTATACCTCGATGCTTGTATTAAATTTTCTTATCAAACATCATGAAAGTTGTACTTAGGTCATTATCAGGGCGGATCTACCCTATGATGCTTGTATTAACTTTCAACATTTCAAAAGGCCTAATGGTGATAATAAAGCATGACAAATCGGTTGTTATGAATGACAACTTTTGCATACGAGATCTGCATGGTTAGAGTAGATTGCATCCATGTTAGTTTGCATCTGTATTTATGGGATTTCCAAAGCTGCAACAATGAGGTTACCTTTTAAGGGATTGAGTACACTTGACATTGCCAAAAACACATCATTTTCATATAGTTATGCATCACTTTCATTATCATTTGCATTAATTAGAAAACATTCTAATTACATATCACTTGCATCATCATTTGCGAACATTAGAAAACATTACAACATCATTCATCCATCTATACATCACATCATAATATTTGCATCGAAAAAACACAAAAAGAAGTGCATCATGTTTACATAATCAAAATCATTCCATATGGTGGCATTAGGAAAGTGGTTCACTAAGCTTAAATGAGTGAGTTTCTTCAGATTTCCAAAAGAATTGGGAAATATGTCAAGTTTTGTGAAAGCTTAATTTAACAAAGAAAAACAATTATGGCAACCTTCCCACAACTCTTGGAAGCTGGATAGGTTCACTCATTTAAGCTTAAGACCCTAGAACACAATCATCTGCATAATCATTTGCATCACATAATCATAATTCATCATTACAAAACATCACATAGCTCATCATAACATTGAAATCAAATGCATCCATCATAATCATCATGATCATCATCACATATAAACATCATATAGACACATAGATCATAATCATCGATGCATATCATATAACCTCAAAATCATGATGTCAAATGTACAAGGATATCCGAAGATATAAAGAGATACATATCAAAAACAAAACAAAACAAAAAACCAATCAGCCTATCAATCTAATCAGCACTGGTGAGACTTTGATCAAGTCTCGTGAGCATCAATCAATCAAATCAACCTCGCCTATCATGAGGTTCATCAATCAACTCAACCTTTCCTATCATGAGGTTTGTCAATCCAATCAACCTCCCCCATCATGAGGTTCAACCAATCAACTTAACCTCACCTATCATGAGGTTCATCAATCAATCATCCTTATGTTGATCTAGGGATATATCATTCCCCACAATGACAACACTATCATCATCATCCTATCATTGATCTTCACCTATCATGAGGTCAATTATCAATCAAATCAATCATACTATTTGTTTTCAATCATGAGGACACATTTATCAGTTATCTTACTATTTGTTTTTCATCAATCATGAATTTTTTTTATCTATCTTACTATTTGTTTTCTCATCAATCATGAAAACAAATTTATCAATCTATCCTATTAGTGAGGCTCTTTCATCATGAGGTCACTTATCAATACTACTATCATCCTTATCAGTTATCATCAATCAATCGTCACAAATCAATAAAAAAAAATCATCAATTGGGGTAAAATCAAAGTTCTTCATCTTCATATCAATCCTTCAATAGCGGTTTTCATCAAATCATCCTTATCGGTCGATGAATTGAACAGCAAATTCATGGAAAAATTCCAAAAATCATCAAAACTTTCCAAAAATAAAAAATTTATCTGATTCATCTCTTGAGGGGGCATATATCCGCCAGTACCTGAAAATCAACATCTGGGGCATCGATTTTTTTTTTGAGCATCAGTATCAAATTTTTCTTTGAAGCAACGTGTAAACACATTACTTCAAAGAGGGGAAAAATGTAAACACCTAGAAACGGTCATCACCTTTAATTAATTAAATACTAGCTATTTGATTAATATTTCAACTACAAATAAATAAATGCTCAATTTATTTATATTGTTCACCCTTCTCTAATTCTCCAAAATCTAAAACACTTTCTTCTAAATTAAATAAATAAACAAGGTTCCCTAAACTTGTTTTATTTAATTAAACTTCATTAAATCCAATTAGGAATTAGAGCACATTTCTACAAAAAAAATTGTGCCACCTCATCAAGGTCACATGAAAATAAATAACTCTAATTTTTAATTAGAATTATCCTCCACCAATTTCAAAAAGCACATGATTTATTCTTCCCATACTTCCACCAATTTTGGAAGCACATGGTCTTCTATTCCCACACTTGAATCTTCCATCCAAATGGCATGTTGCCCATTGGTCAAGAGATTATTCCACACACATGGCATTTTGTCTTTGGTCAAGGGGACAACATCTTGATTCTCTTCATCTCCACCATTCATTCTTCTTATTCGAATTTGGACCGTTGATTATTGCCACCTCACTATATGCTTGGAAAATGCTATAAATACAACCCTTGGGCCTTGTATTTTGTATCCGTATTTGAAGTAAAGTTATCATGCAGGTTTATCATTGGAGCTTGGAGCATTTTGGGAGTCTTATAGCTAGCCTTTATATCATGTTTTTCTTTGCATTGACATCTTATCTTTAAATCTTGCTTCATAGTTGCATTTTATGTCTCATCTTGCATCATAATTGCATTTTAGACTAGTTCATTTTTAGTTTGCATTTGAGCATATGTAGAATCATGCATAGAATCATATAGATCACCACCATCATATCCACCTCCACTTGTTCATTTATCGTCAACATCACCCTTCACTCATCATATCCTTCATCATCATTGTTTACATATGTTTTCATGTAGGCATATAGTTGGCTTGCATGTTGAATACCAATCTCGTTTCTTAAGTGTCATTCTAATAGCCTTTGTGCACATAGAAATCTGAGGGCCAAAAAGATTAAAGGAATTATTTAAGAATAGAGGACAATGAGATGTTCTTGAAAGATTTGTTAAATTGCAATTTAGAATAGTTTACTTTGCTTTGAATCTTTAATGTAAATCGTTTCATTAAGGTTTATGTTGATATTAACTTTACACATATTCACACACACAACTTGAAAGCATGTTCAAAATCAAATTAACAAATAGAATGAAACAAAAAAGTACCTGGAAGGATGAAGAGGCCAAAATAAGGTCTGAAAACCTTGAAAATCTATTGTTTAAGGTACATTGAGACTGATACACTAGGTAGGGTGACTTAGTCCTGTTATAGGATTTTGGGTAGAATTTTGGATCTTCTGGTGACTGATCTGAATCTATAGAAAGCTATAAAAAAGGGTATATTGGGATTCATATGCCTAGTAGGGTGATTTAGTCTCGTTACTAGGGTTTGACTAATATTTATGTAGCCTCTAGTGATCTTTTGTAGCTTTTGTCTTATCTGATCTTCAAGTCTAAAAGTCTGAATTCTAACCTGTAGGTGAGTTTCTATGAAGATGACAACTTCTTGACAACTTTTACAACTTTATCTTCGAAGGATCTTCAAGCTTCAATTCACCTAGATCTGCAAACACACAACAAGAGAGAAAAATGTTATTTTTTTAGGGAATGGGGGTTTGCCTTGTTCAAACCCCGTTTTGGTAATTAAACCTTAAAATGAAATAGAAAAGCATGAAGGAATGATGAATGAATAAATGCAATGTTGCAACTCACCAAACCCTTGAAATTAAGGTTGCAAACTTGTGTGAAATGGCTCCAATGGATGTGGATCTTGAATCTTGATTGAATGTTTCAAACTTTGTCTTGAATGCTTGCTTGAATCATGAAACCTACATCACAAATGTTAGCTCACAAATACACATGATGTATGAAGACTTTGACATGATGCTTGAATCTTGAATGTAGCTCCAAATTTTTGATGATTTGCTCTTGAATACTCTTGTAAACTCTTGAATACTCTTGACTCAAAATTGCTAGGAGAAATTATGTGAAATAAACTTGTATTTATACTTGTTTATGCCCAATTTTTTGAAATTACAACACTAAAATCCGACATTCAAAATTTGAATTTAAGGATAATAGAATCCCACCAAGAAATTGATTTAAAATAGGTCTTAGGTTAAGGCAAGACTCATACGCTAGGTTGGGCGTATGAGTCCCAGTGGCTTAAATTTGGGACACATACTTCAAGGAGTGTTAAGTTCAATGTAACATTTGAAATCAGGCCCCAAGACCTAGGTGGGACCCATACGCCCTAAGGGGCATATGAGTCCCAGATCCCTAGATCTAGAACTCATAACCAAAAACATTAAATTATGATTTTTTATTTGTTAAATGTTGGGACTACCCTTAGAAAATTTCTTGTGGATGCAAAATAGGACCAATTAAGGCATAAATGAACCCAAATTTTAACAGGGAGGACCAAAACAAGTGTGAAAATGTAAAGGGATACATTTTTTCTACACTACACTCACTAATGGCATCGTAAACACATCTTAGCATATAGTCTATTCCAAAGAAAAAATGAGCTTAAGACTACCATCTTTTGAACTCTCAATCTTTCCACTTAAAGGACTCGCTAGAAATTGTCAACCATAGATATATTATGAAGTGGACAAAATAATGGCAACACAATTCCACTATGCAACTCATGATACAAATAATCCACCCACCCTACTCACACCCAAAACCTTTTTATTTTAGACAAACATCAATTAATCCTCTCAAATATTGACCAAAATGATAATTTGTAAGATAACTAAAGGTCGGTCTCCTTTAATAGAAGATTGACTATTGTTGACCATGGGCTCTATTATAGAGGTAAAAAATATACCCTCGATTTGTATCCATAGAAAGTATAGCCTATAAATCATATATGGTAGCTCTTTAGAACCCCCTATTGACTCGTGGAATGCTCCTCACAAGTGCAAGAATTATAAATCAATTCTAAATGACTGTCCTTTACTAGTTTCCTTGTTCTTGCTTATTTGCAATCTTATTTCACTGCTAATTTGTATCACTTCTCATAGATGGAGCATACTCTAAAATCTCTTCACACTTATTACAAGCACTTAATCTATCAATGGATTGTAAAAATATATAGCTAGTTATTTTAGAAGGGGATGTAGATCTGCGCAACGACAATAACAAAACATGTTGATGATTTCACTCTGATATGTGTCAAGTTTCAACAATGTGTCAAATGAAATTGAAATTTTTAGATACCATAATAAATACAAAATTAAATGGAAGGATGGAATCAAAAAAGGAGACGTTAAAGTTTAAGAAAAAGAATAATAGGATAACCATTATGAGAAAATTAAAAATTATATTTCTTTTTTCAATTTTAACACAATATATAAAAATAAAATTATAGAATCTAGATGAAGGGGTATGGACTCATTAGGCATGCCAAAATGTATGCAATGCATTTAGAATAAAACTAAAATTTAAAGAAAACAATATCAAATTTCTATTCTAAACACATACAAACCTCATATGGAGCCTCTGAAGTCAATTTGCTCACTCTTTTATGAATTTTTAGATGCTCAACTATTGTGCAAGCTCTTCAATAGCATGATGAAGTTGACATTTAAATATTTAGAAATGGATTAAAGGTTTTTCAAAGGGCTCCCTAAATTTCTAAAAGTAACAATGGATTTATAAAAAAATTAGGTGAAAATATGAATATACAAGATTTATTTAATCAATCTAGAGGACGAGATTTGATTTAGATTTAACTAGCTTGATTAGCTAATTAACTCAATTGATTGATTGGTCAACTAACATGACTAAACAATTATCTAACTTGATTATTAGTCAACTGATTTAATCTTTTAGTCAACTAATTTGATTGTTTAGCCAAATTATTTGATTGAGAGTTAACTTGATCAACTAATTATCTAACTAATTTGATTGTTTATTGAAAATGGAGATAACTAAATTGATATGATTGAAACATGAGAATAACTCATCACCTAATTGACTTTGATTTATGAGTGAAATGTGAGTGAGGATAATTATTATCTATTTATTTTAATTGTATATATGTGCATAGATTAATTAGGAGATAATTAATTAATTAATAATGATTAATCAGTTAGTTATACATGGGGTGATAAATTGGAATGAGATTAGTTAATTGGTATAATTAACCAACTTGAGGTGAAATATGATGAAGTTGATAAATTGGTGGCAAGGTGAGGTGGTGAGAATAATTTAATGATTAAATTAGTTGATTGACAAATGATTATATAATTAATTGATTAGTTGGAATGACTGAGTTAGTTGACAACATGACACTAGGGTGATTAAAATGGGATGATTATGACAACCTTAATGTGGTAAAATTTAGGTGTCTACAAATAACATGTGCATTCAACATGTTATAGGTGACACATAAATTATCTATTACATATGCTTATGAATATTGTATAAAAGCATCATGAAGGATTAAACTAAATTAAGATTATCACCAATCTTACATTTATTAGATGAATGTATGAGTCAAATGTGTTGGCCTCTTACCAATAATTTCCAATTTTTTTTTTGTTAGTGTGCATTAGAAGATGTTTTTTGATTGCAAATTTTTATCCATTACGTCAAAAACCTAACTAAACCCCTATAGAATCCTTCTCTAGTTTTTAACATTATTATTTTTCACTTTATTTCTATTCTTTAGTTGATTGAAAAACTCAATCACCATATTTTAAGTGATTCCCTTGATGTGTCTATCCCCACTAATGACCAACTAGTACAAAAAATCCTCCATAGCATAGAGTTTTACTTTTTAGTTATCACCCCAATTTGTGCTAAGCTTATTGTTAGCATTGCCATATATAATAAAAAAATTAATTAATCACATATTAATCTTGATTGAAAAAGTATTTGTTTCTTAAACTACTTGCTGTTGTTCAATATAATGATACTATACAAATTTTGTACCATAAGAGTTGGGCAAAACTACCTAGCATAATTCTTTTTTCTCAATATAATGTAAACATAATGTGCTATATTTCCCACTAGCATCCATGTAATCATATTAAATGGAACACTTAGCTCTCATTAGACTAAAAACATCTACAAGTTTATATTTAGCATGCCCTTAACTAAAAGTAATAAATGTGTGACATTAATTCAAATCTTTTCAAATAAATCATTATATCTTATCAATAAGCAAATTGAAATAACATTTATTCCTCACTTTCAACCCCAATATTATGGCATATTCTAATTATAGTGTAATGCTCATTCACATTGGAAAGTTCTAATTCTTATCATTTGCATGCTTGTGCAATATTATGACATAAAATTTTACTCTTCATTACAAATCCAAATCCAAATATAGGCTTTCTTGTGACCCACACATTTCCTAACTTTGAATTTTATTTGATCAAATATTATGTCTTAAATTAATATATTTTGAATAACCTTGCAACTTGCATCCCCTAAATTGGGTGATCATTCTTCCTATTTCAAATCAAAATCTAAGAAACAACATGATCCTAAACCTTAGAACTAGGAGACAAAGGAGAAGAGTTTAATTTTCTTCCCTAGCATTATGCCCACATGAATATCAAGCATCAGAGTTTTGATAGCATCTATCTGGAGAGGAAAAAAATAGAGGTGAAGCATTAGGAGTCTTGGCCACCATTGGAGGACCAAGTGTAGCCATAATAAAATCAACAATGAGAGGTGGAGAATTGAGAGGAAACCTAAAGATGACAAATTATTTTCATATCCTACAACAAATCTTTTATTGCTATTTGTCAACAAAACCATTTTGTTCATATCCTGCAATCATGGCATTCCATGAAACCAAATTTCTTTGAGGCACACTGTCAAACAGTTCGTGTGCTTTGTCTATGCTTGCACATTTTGCATACATGTCTACCAGGGCAGCTGCAACTACATCTGATAAAATTCCTCTATCCTTTATGCTTTGATGGATGTCAATACCCTGTTCCAAAGCTCCCGTTCGGCACAGGCTGGGAGGATGGTGGCAAAGGTTGTAGGGTCTGGCTTTACACCTGCCAATTACATTTGCATGAAAGTTTCTAAAGCCTTTTCAACAAATCCATTTTTTGAATACCCTGCAATCAACGTATTCCAGGAGAACGCATTTCATGGAGGCATTCTGTCAAACAGTTCGCGTGCCTTGTCTATGATTCCACATTTTGCATACATGTTTAACAGAGCAGTTGCAGCTACATCATTTGACAAAAAAAATCTTTCCTTTATCCTGTGATGGATGTCCTTACCCTGTTCCATAGCTCCTATTTTGGCACAGGCAGGGAGGATGCTGGCAAAGATTGTAGGGTCTAGCTTTACATCTGCGAATTACACTTTATAGAGAATTTCACGTGCCTTGTCTATGCTTCCACATTTTGAATAATTCCTGCGCGCTGGCAAATGAAACCTGTTTTTTGTGTATGGGTACTTCAAATTTGGCTGAAAAGATACTCTCAATAGGTTTTCCATTTGAAAGAAGAATGTCATTCTCATGAATTATTAGATCTTTTGGTTTCAAAATTCAGAAATGGTAAAATGTTTTTGGCAAATAAAGTTCTTCTGTTTAGAATATTCTTCTTAGTTCACTGTTGAGTTTTACAGTATTCCAAATGAATTATTGATTTTTAGTTCCAGCTGAGTCCCATCTCCACCCAAACCAAATGTGACAGATAATTGGCCTCAGAAAATTCAGTTCCAAGGATTTATAAATTGTATTGGTGAGGAATAGGGATCCAATCTAAATAATACTTGTTAGGATGCCTAAGTTCACACTTCACAGCTTGGTTGTGGAATTTTTTTTCAATAAGTGTTGACAAGATTGGATCACTTTCAACATTCATTGTCGAACGACTATCATCATTGTCGGAGACTAATTTGAGTGACTCTATATAGTCTCTCTTCTTCTTTTTTATAGGGGGATTTTTCTTCACATGAACTTTTTCCTTTTCAATGTTCATTATTTTTGAGAGAATTTTATATTCTTTCTTTTGAAGAGTTTTGTTCCGTAGGGTTTTCTTTTTTTCTCATTTATGAGGTATTTTTTGTATATGGGTACTTCACATGGGACCTCATAGTCCAAACCCATCTTTACATCATTGTATAATTCACATTCTCCTTAAAGTGCCCAATAAAATCACCATAAAAAACTATTGGTAAGTGAATTTGTATTTATCAAATTAACAGTAGTTTTTGGGATACAAACCTCTCCTAGAGATGGCGGGGATACATTATTAAAAACCAAAAAAAAAAAAAACCCCTAAAGTTGTATAGTTTGCAATATATGTAAAACTAGCTTTTATCATTTGGGTATTACAATAAATTACATATATGAAAACTAGACACAAAATCCTACATTTCATATTTTTAGACCATGTTAGCATTCTATGTGTAAGTGCTTCAAATTTCTACTCCAACTATGAAAACTTTTATTTTTAAGAAAAAGACTTCCATTTTTTGTCCAAAAAGTGAACCCAACTTATTGCACTTACCCTAGGTTTGGGTAGCATAGTGTGATTTAAGTTTTTAAAATATTTGTGGCTCTTATATTGTTTCCATTAATTGTATATTTTTCTTTTGTTTGTGCTTTGTGTGCTTGTTTGATAATTGTTCATTCAACCCTTGACCTTTAATTATACCACAATGCAAATAAGTATAACCTTAATATGCATTTATAATTTACAACCCCTTACATCTATAAGGTATAAGAAATCAAAAATATTTTTGGTGCTTACAAATAGGTATTTAATAAGGATCAATTTAAGGCCTCAAATCATCAAACATGTACATATGCACCTCAAAAATTATTCTAGTTTGCCCCTTAATTAATCAAAATTTATGGGATGTATTATTTGTACACCAAGATAAGAAAAAGCACTAATGAGAATATTTAAAATTTTACAAAATTTAAATCACAAAAGGCAATCTAATAATGATCATCATATTACTACATAGCCTCCTAGTGATGAATTCTTCTGTGGGCATTACCACACATGCTTAAGACTATCTACTCAACTTCTATCTTTAAGTCACAAAAAAAATCAACCATGATCTTGTGTTGTCACATATATAATATCCAACTAGATGTGAATTACTACTAGAACCATAAATCCAAAATATAAATAAAACTTCAAAAATCTATTGAAATAAATAGAAAACACAAGGAAAACTAAACATATTTTTTTGGGTGATGAAATATTACACAAACCTTAAGATGCTCTATCGATGATATATTCCTAGACAAGAAGGTGAGCAAGACAAGGAGAGGAGTATAGGCAATATGGTTAGTGGGATTGAAATGACATTTTCCAAGCATAACCAAGTTGTATACCAAAGAAAAATTTGAAAGAAATTTCCTAATTTGTGTGTCCTTGAGATTTTGGGGACCAAAATCCTCCTTAGAAAAGGGGTGTAGTTCAAAATTTCACATCTCCATGTGAGGCCCATTTGACGGGGTCTTAAATAAATAAAAATCAAATTTGAAACAAAAGAAGTCACTAAGGTCGTGACCCATTAAGAAAGAGAGAGGACAAAAGGGTTGGCATGGAAAAGGGACACTTTTAATAAGGCATGTCACCCAACCATTTTCCTCTAATATTCACATGCAAGTATGGTATCCTCACAATTTCATCTAATTTCTATAGGAAAATAAGAGAAAAATCCATTACAAAGTTTCGATGTAGGAATAAAAGATAGCTCATGCCATTAATCAAGCATGGTGTCCTTGTTTTTCGACAACCCAATTCAGTGGGACACATGGAAAATAAAGGCGTATGGAATAATTTAAACCCTTGCAACCCCCTTGAATACATACACACATTATTTTGGGAAGAAATGGGAGAGACAGGGGCATAAGAAGAAGCAAAAATGAGAGCTTTGGAATATGGTTATGGATGCCCATCGAATCGCAATAGACAAATATTTCCATTAGAGGAGATTCACATGAGAGAAAATCCTTAAAAATGTGAGAAAAAAGGGAGAAATATAGAGGGAGGTGTAACAGAGAGAAAAATGTAGTTTTGTGGTTTGGATGAGAGGATTTAGACACTCCTTGAGAGATTTTGTGGCACATATGGGTGCCTAGCACTAAGGTAATGCATGCCCTTCGAAGTTTGAGAAGACCATCAAACCTAAGAGGTATGGAGAGGGCACAAATTATGGTTGAAATCCCTAAAGAAATGGGGTCTCATGGAATGCAAAGGTGGTAGAACATGAATGGATTGGATTCATAAATAAAAAGGATTTAGAAACTCTAAAGCGAATATAATTGACAAGTGTAAAGCTCAATTCTACAACATTTCCTTATATAATCCCTATGTATGTTATAAGGGTTTTTTTTGGAATAGGAGATAAACCTAAGTTGTCAAAGGACAAAGATGGAAATTTTATTAGATACCAAAGTTACAATTGACTTGGTAGATGTGAAGGGACCGAAGGAAGATTTCTAAACATGATATGCATGATCTGATTTGCTAAACCAAAATTCCAAGTAGAAACTAGTATAGGTAACCTATTTTTTCTCTCATTCTCTACTTATTCTCAGATGAATTCATTCTATTATTTAATCTAAAAGCACCCTTTTTAAAATCAATAATAATGGTTAAACAAATCATCATCACCTTGGCATTGTTTCGGTTGAGAACAAGGCCATTTCAAATGATAAAGTCTTATTTATTTTAGGATACTTTTGAAAGAAATAAGTTTATAATTCTTGAAGGTTGTTAGGGGTAAAGATGTGCTTTTATTAAAGTTTCATGGTTCTTTAAATCACATATTATGTGCATGTGGTTTTTTTTTGAATTTGTACGATCAAGATTTAGCAAGTTGAAGTGTATAGTAGAATATTATTACTTGGGTTCATGGTTTTGATTGTTAATAAATCTACTACTAATGTTCATTAAACCTTATCTAGTAAGACATAATCATTAGGTAAGTTGAATATTGATTTACACCATTTAATAGTTGAAATCTTAAGGTAAATAGTATTATTATTCTTATTAAGGGTATATCTTCATATGTTGACTTAACAAAAATAATTATTTCATCTATCTTGAGTATGGATTTGGAGTTAATCATATTTTTGTGAACCCCAATCCTATAGGGTGATCCCACAATAGTGGTTTACAATTTTTGGCCAAACTGGACACTACAATTATTATTTTTAACTAAATCTTCATATTCGGGCACCTATAGCGACTAAACTGTGAGGAATTTGAAGATGATGCAAAATAGAGTCTCATCAAATTTTGTCTATAGATTCTAAAAATATTTTTTTCAAAAATTTTGGAATCAAATTTCACTTTTTTTTCCATCTCCCATGAAAATTGGTTTTTTTTTTAGAAAACAACATTTTTAAAAAGTGACGCTCACCGTATACAACATAAATTTTTTTGTATGAAGGATAAAATTATAATTTTTTTGAATTTAGATTTCTAACTACGATATCTAGCACTTTCATTTGGTCTCATATTTTTTTATTGAATATTTTTTCCTTAATCAAGTTTCAAAGTCAAAACAATTGCAATTTAGACATAGGCGGACTGTATACAACATAACTTTTTTTGTATAAATCGAAATTCATTTTTTATTTTTTTAATTGATCAAGGACATCAATACCCAACCTCACCATATTTTTTAAATTTTTATTTTGATAATCTGATATTTTTCCACATGTGCAGACCAGAGATTTTAATTTTCAGTGAAAAAACTATGTTTAATAAAACTAAAAAATAAAATACATAATAAAAGCAAACCATATTAAAATTATATTCAACGTATAGCTCATTCAGAGGAATATTATTATCTAGTTGGGTTTCTGAAGTCTTCTACATTTTCATTTTCAAATTGAGCTTCGAAAGACAATTTTTTAGAAAAAAAAGCCAATTTTTTGGGGAGATAGGGGAAAAAGGGTGTT
Source organism: Sequoiadendron giganteum (assembly GCA_007115665.2). Taxonomy (NCBI): domain Eukaryota; kingdom Viridiplantae; phylum Streptophyta; class Pinopsida; order Cupressales; family Cupressaceae; genus Sequoiadendron; species Sequoiadendron giganteum. The sequence continues at coordinate 144,942,036 of CM021107.1, read as the reverse complement.
CGATCGAACCTCTTTAAAATAATAAAGGAAATTATTTCAAAGGGGTTTGTTCAAACCACGCAAAATTGGTTCGGCCGAACCCCCTCAGTATACATCCGAAAGTCAAACATCTTTTCCAGGTTTGTTTGCGTTTTTTCGAGCTCTTGTGTAAACGGTGGCGACCCTCATGCTTCCAAGCTTGTCAACTGAAAAAGACATTTCACAGGTTAAAAAATGATGAATATTTTGATAATGTTTGTTATTGTTGCATTTGTTTTTACTGTTGTAAGTTTTTTCAATTTTTAAAAGTTTTAAAAGTTTTTTCAAGTTTTTGTGACAGATTTTTTGCATTTTGGAGGAAAATTTGTTGTCGGTTTAAATCAATCATTTGTATTTTGAAGAAGAAATTGGGACAAAAAGCAAAAAGAAAAAATAAATCTCAACGAAAATTTTCAAAAGATAAAGAAGAAAATAGACGCAAACAAAACTTGACAAATTATCATAGAAGGAAACAAGGTACGTGTTTATTTCTTCTCTTTCTCGTCAAATATGGGTAAATTTATTTATTTATAATTTAGTGGGTTTATCATATGTTTTATCTAGCAACAAGGAAAAATGCATCAAATAATTGATATATAAGAAAATTGAAGGTTCCTCATTTCAATTTTTTGGAAATGAAAACTCAAATGCACATCATCAATGAGTTCTTTAAAACTAAAATCTGCAAGTTATCACTAGATTTTATGAATCCTTATACTAAATATTTTACTAGTTTTGATCTACAATATATTCTCTTTATTTGTATTTTTTTGTGGCACCCAATTTTGCATCTATCTATGTTTATGTCCTTCTTTAAATTATTATATGTATTTCATCCAATTGTGCATCATCAATTATATAGATATGGTAGAAACACCATCTTTCACCAGTATTTCCTCCTCTATCTTGGTATCTCCCTTTGTATCAATACATGAAAATCAATAGTAGGGAAATCATTATGTATAATCAAATTGGATAAAAGAAGATGACACAAGATAATTCAACAAAAGAGAATTTCTAAACTCATCTAAAAAACCTAAATAGTGATAATTAGTTGAGAAGGCGAGGATAGCTCAAACACCCCACAAACACACAAAAATTGGTAAAAATTATAAATATTATAATAAATAGAATCATATTAGTTAACAATAACTATTTTTGGATTAGGATAGATTTAACAAGTACGATGAATATACACATAAAACATACATTAACTAAATAAGTGTATATGCGAGGAACATATAATGTAGAAGTATGTATCTAAAATAATATTTTCTAAATTTTCTAATACATAATCTAACATAGAATTAGAATATTCTTCATAACAATGAAATAATTCATAAAGAAATAAACATATTGATAGTAAAAAGAAAAATGTATTGAATTTGATTACCTAAATAAAAAGTTGAAAGTTTTAACTAACTTTATTCCTAAATAAGATTAATAACACAAAAATACTATCCAAAATAGATAAATCAACAAGTGTAAATGGTCTTATCTAAATTGGTTTCACCTATATAAACTATGCAAGCTTATTTTTCCTATAAAAAAAAAGTAGTATGTTTTTATTAAACAAAATATTAAAAATGGGATTTAATTATAAACAAAGAAAAACCTAGAATGAGAGTTGAGAAATAGATATCTTGAATCATGTGATAGGAATCTAGAATATGAATCAATAGAAGATAATAAAAATTAAATCATGTTTCCTAGATGGTAGCATGACTACATTAAGACCTCTATATGACTACATAGGTTTTTGTCAAGTACATAAAAAATACCAGTTTATATAAAAAATTGAAAGTCTATAAAATAAGAATAAAATACACAACCAATAACAAGAAATTAAATAGTAGAATAACACATAAATTTTGTAAAATAAATTAAATGATATAAAATGGTCATAATGTTATTTAAACTAAGCTCTAAGATAATATAATTATGATAGATAGGAAAAGACACAAAACCTTCATATGAAGAGATTTCCAAGAATACATGTAGCTAGTGCCACAAAGGGAAAGGGGTGAATTTTGGTTATCTTACCAATATTTTCAAATCCCTAATTTGGTATTTTTACCTCCACAAATAATCAAATAAAAATACATTAGATTAATATGGTTGCGCTCTTATCCTATGTGCATCTAGAACTAGGATGAGTACAACATAAAAAAAAAATATAATCTATAGCAATAAGTGTATCCCTTAGATATATGAAAAAAGAAAATTTCAGAAGATGGATCAATAAGCCTTTCCAAGAGAGATATGAATCTACAAGAAGAAATATGAAAATTTGTGATTATGATATTTTCTTAGGCAGCTTCCTCAATGAATATAGCCATCTAAATATGCCATCTTCTTCTACATCTCTTTCTTTGGCTATCTTCTTATCATAATCTTAATCTATATTCATATTCAAAGATATATGCACTATCTAGCCCTCCATGTATAAAATGTTAATTCTTCTTTTTGGGAGTCAAAGATTTCATTACATTCTACATGAACCAATTTGAGATTAAACAAAAATTTAAAAGCACCAAAGAGTCATTTTGAATCTCAAACACCGCAAAATTTATTTTTCCTTTAAACCCAATAGGTTGACCTTTATATTAGATACCATGTGCTAATGAAAATTTTGGATCTTCTCCCTCATCTAGTACTATATCATAGGGAGTATCATGTAAATTTGGTTTCCCAAGCTCCTCCCAATTTATTTTAAGAATAATTTTAACATCTACTCCCAAGTTTATTAATATATTTTTCATCCATAAAAATGAGTTCTATATGATTGTGCCTATTTAAAAATATTAAGATGTGAAAGAGATGTATTTTGTTGTAATTATCATGTTCTTAGAATTAATGTCTATTATAACATGTTCCAAGCCAAAAATTAAATTATGAGTGTTGAAATTTATATATATTTGTTGTTTTATAATTTGAAAATTAGATTTTGTTCAGTATTAATAGATAGGGATTGAAGATTGAGACACAAATCCTAACGATCTCTCATAATGGGATACCTTATCTAGAAGAAAAACAAAATATTTAAATTTACTAGATCTTGACTATCTACTTAGGTACAAAGAGGCTCATAGACTTACCACACTATCTAAGATTTTTGTCCCGATTTTCTATCTTTTTTTTCAGTTTTTTTTTCATGTTTTCTTTATTTCTAGATTAGAGTTTTTTGTTTGTGCTACTAATCTGTTTGTTTTAGCATGTGTCCAGCTAGAATTAGCTAAATTTTATTTTAATTATTTTTTTTCTTTACAACTTGCATTTTACACGCATTGGTTAAAAAAGAACAGACATGCAAATGCATATGGGTTAAAAAGGACAACACACTTTGTTTTTCATTGGGTTTAAAATTAACTCTTAGATAGAAAACACTACAAACGGTTAAAATTAACCCCTTTGCTTGAAAAACACTAAAAATGGATAAAATGAACCTTGTGCATTCTTTGTTTGTTCACATTTTGATTTTGGTTTAAAAAGAACACCATGCGAGTGTGATCTGAAATATTCATGTGCTCTTTCTTTGTTTTTAAACAAAGATCAATTGAACTATGAATATTTTGGTTCACTTTTGTTAAGCCTTAGATCTTGGGCCTTCTTTGGTGGGAAAAAGTAATCACCCCAAAGTGACTCAAATCGGGAACACGCTAAAGCCAAGCGACGCCCAACCAGTATATAAATTCAAATGTTAGGGAAAGCTTAGCATTACAGAACTTCCTACGGACAAGCAATTGACTCCCCAGTACCCTTGTGGTGCATTGAAACCTGCAAAGCCTAACCTCTGCAGACTGAGATGATAATGCCTCTTACGTGGCCTTCTAAACGGGTGCCCGAAATAAATCCTTTATTTTAGAAAACCACAAACCTTCTATTCTTTGGTGCAGCAACGGTCATTGCCAAGGCACCCACACCTACGCAGTTCTTAGTAGAAATGATCAATCTACCATGGGAGTTTCATGGAGATTGGAAGCTTCATTTCCCTGAGAAGTGAGTGCAATGTAAGGGGGAGCCCGTGGGGCTAAGCTTCTGAAATTCATTCGCTAAGGATATGCGGTTCATGGGATCAATAAGAATACTATCCTTGCAGCCTTAGGATTTTTTTTTTGTAAATGTCTTCTATGTGGTTGATTTTCATTCTTTACAATACCACGTGTTTGCCAACTATTTTCAGACAACATGAACAAATGAACATCATCCTCCAAATCTGAATCAACATAGTCAAACTATCAAGAGTCCTCTAACACCACCCATGACACTAAGTCACAAAAACCTTCCATTAGTCATACCCACCCTAACCTTGACAAGGGAAACCAACCATTCAGATCATATCCTAGTCCTTCATTATGTCACATCCTATTCCTCCAATCATGTCATATCCTAATTCTCCATCCACATCATATCCTAGTCCTCCATCCACGTCATATCCTTGCATCGTAGCCAAATTTGGACCTAGAGTTGCATTTGAACTCTTGCATTCTTAAATTATCACATCATATAATACCATTTTCATATATCTCATCTTAGAATCATATCCTTTTCATTGCATCCTAGTCCTTAAATATTCCTACTCTTGCATACATAGAATATATCATTTCACCTAGTTCTTGCATGTACAACCCCTTGCATATATATCAAGATCATATCGTTCCCAAGTTCCAAGTTGCATACATTCCATGAATTTAGTCCTTTGCATAGTGATCATTGACCAAATAGAACCCTTAGCTCTTGCACGAGTTCCACTACTCTTCATAGGTCTCAAAACCAATCCATTTTTTATCTATCGCTCACATCACTTAAGGTTTATCATGGACTTTCAAGTTAGGGAAAATACCATTATCCTTGCTTGTCTAGGGAAATCCTTTTGGAGTCCATCATCTCCTGCATACCCTCTCTTGATCATTGGTCCCTTATGTTTATCCATCATAACAAAAGTCAAGCCTTGCATCATAACCAAATTTGGACCTAGAGTTGCATTTGACCTCTTGCATTCTTAGCTTATCACATCATATATCATACTATTTTCATATATCATACCATTTTCATATATCCCATCTTAGAATCATATCCTTTTCAAATGCATTTTTTCCATGGAATTCTTAAGTTCAAGAATCTTTGATTTCATATGTTCAACTCCACTTATATATCACCATCTCTCACTTTCTTTGCACAATATTTTGTGACATGTACAAATGGCTCAACAAGCAGGAAGTTCTCAAGCAGAAGTCGAGCCCAGTCTAGATATTGGACCAAATGAATCAGTTGAAGAACACATGGACCTTGAAGATAGGGAGGAGGCTTGAGTTCAAACAATTCATGTTGGAGAGGGGTCGAGATCACTTCCTTCTACACCAATGGATGAGCATATAAAAGTAGCTGAAACAGTGGGGAAATAAATTTCTTATAGAACTTTAGATCATTTACTTGAAATGGATATGGAGAAACTGAAATGTTATGCCAACCAACCTAAAAATACAAGTAAGAGGTCAATGACTAAATCTATAAATAGAATAATCCATGATCATTTCAATCATCTTGAAACACTTGAAAAACCCAATTGTTATCACGTTTACTTCTTCGTGATGAGCTAAAAGAGTTATTACAATTGTTGGGTGTACATTCTGCATTGAATAAGAGGAAACACATGAGATTGCAAAAAGTTATTGTTGAAAATGTAAAAAAAGGTTTAGATTCCATTGGGAAAGGATCTCGATCAGTGGATAGAACCATTGCAAGAAAGGTGATTTTGACATCTCTTTTAAATAAAGAAATATCCAAAAAAAGAAAAATGTCAGCACTTTCCACTGAATTTGGTTATAGTAGAACCACACTAATAAAATATGAGAAAAAGAGAAAGGTTTTAGATGATAGTTTTGAAGGCAATTGGGCAATTATGTGTAGAGCTCCCCATTCTGATAGGATTGAAGATGATGTTAGGAACTTGATCTCAAGTTTTTGGAATGATCAAACCTGTCCATCATAAAATACTAGAGATGTTATGAGGCACAGGATTGGACTTGGTATTTATGAAGAACATATGAAAAATTGGCTAGACATAACACAGCTTGAGATGTATATGAAATTTTATAATATTTATCCTCATATAAAGATTGGGCAAACAATGTTTGAAAGGTTAAATCCATACTATGTGAAGATAAACAAGTTTTTTGAAACTTGTTGTTGTCGTTATCACATTGATTTTGGTCTCTACTATCAGGTGTTTCGAAAGATGAGACAAGAAAGATATGGTTTTCAAAAGGCACCTCCTAAACAGGTAAGTTTGTTCATAAAGGATCTATTACGTGATCATGAAAATGGACTTCAAATAAAATGCATAAAAGGAATCTGTGAAACATGTGGAAATTTGGCTAACTTCCCTTCAACAAATGAAAATGCTGACCTAACAAAGACAGTAAATTGAAAAAGTTACAAGTATGTAAAGTTTCAAACAAATTTTGGGAAAGAATCCACAAGGTTAAACTATGTAGAAGAGGAGATACCTATTGGGAAATTTATGGAAGATTTTCAAAAATTGATACAACCATATATACAACATTCCTTTTATGCTAAGTGGAAAGCACATCAATTTCAAACATTAAGAGATACTTTCCCACTTGGAAAAATTCTATCAGTAGTTGACTTTGTAGAAAATCACTCTTTTGTACATCAAAAAGAGATTCAATCAGAATATTACTTTTCAAAGCAGGTCACTATTATGGTTCATGTGTGTTATTGACATGCACAATTGGAATTAGATGGTTTTGAGAGTACAGATGAAAAACGAGCCATCAAGAAAGAATATCACTTTTATATTAGTGATGATAAAGAGCATGACACACTTTTTGTACAACATTGTTTTACATAATGTTTTTTTGAGAATTTGAGAAGCAGGGGTGTAAATTTTGAAAAACATTTTGTATGGTCAGATGGATGTGCGACACAATTCAAATCATCATGGCCATTTTATACACTTTATAGATATCATAAAATTTACAACATACCACATGTTTGGAGTTTCTTTGAGAGTGGGCATGGAAAGGGTGAGCATGATGGTGCAGGAGCTTGCATCAAATGTGCTTTAAGAAAGCATCAAATGAGTTATTGAGAAGATCATATAGAGGATGCACATGATGTTGTTGAATGGTGCAAGAAACACTTTGCATCAAATGAGGTCAGCACATCTTCAAGAACAAAACGAAACATTCCACATAGAATGTTTTGGGAGATATCAGGTATGTATAGATTATATTTTAAAAAAAAATTATTTAAATTTAAAATTTACACACACACATATATATATATATACACACATGTTCAAGTTCACATAAGTTTTTTGCAATTATATTTATCTAGGTGTGGATAGAATATCGATGCATGGATGCAAGAGGGTAGAAAAAACAAGATCTTTGCATTGTGTGATGAGTTTAGATAGTCACCCTGGATGGACATTATACATGAGGGGTTAATCTTGTTTCTGCACTGAGTGCATTGCGGGAAACTCTCATGCATGCAACAATGAAGAACTTGAATATGTTAGTAAATTGGATATGGTGCCACTATTTGTTTTAGACACATACGATGAAAATGAGGATGAAATATTTTAAGACATTCCTTTGATTTCAATTGATTATGACCATATTTCAGGATTGGTTAGAAAAGGTACATGTGTAAGTTTTCAATAATTTAAATATTATATAAAATTAATGATCTTTAACTTGTCTAGAGACAATTCTATTTTTTTAAGAATTTTATTGTGTAAATTTGGTGCACAGGAGATGTTTTTGCAATTATAGCAGAGCTTGGAAACATAGAAGGTGTTAGCTATTATTTACTGTGTTGCACAAAAGAGAGGAATAAGCTAACATGGCCTAAAACAAACGATGGAATTTTATTTCCCACAGGTGAGTTTGAATTTAAAATTATACATATACATTGTGTACATGTGTACATTACCTTAAAAACATTAAATATATATTGTACAAACCTTGAGCACACAAATGTTGTACACATGCACATGTATTACCTCAGGTTCATGTTTATCGTGCAAGTTCTATTGTTGTGTAAGGGATATATCTAAAACAAGTCAAAGTTGTTCAACATGGGATTCATTTTGTTTACTATCAAGTTGATAACAAGGTATATCAATATAGTCACCTTATAATTGCTATCGCCCTACATCTTCATGCAGTTCCACATGCATGTGGATGAAAAAAATGGAGACTAGATAGTGATGACCATCAAAAAAAATTACATGTTATTCAAGAGAGGGTTGAACCTGAATGTTTGAGTTAGATTATATCCATGATTTTCAAGTTCACTTGTACATGTACATACATGTTCAAGACGAGAACTTATAGTAACTTGTTTGAACTCTAGATTGTTGTAGTTACTTATAATATATGTTGATGACAAGTGTTTTAAATTTGGTTGGACACAAATTAGGGGTTGAAATACATTGAGAACCTTAAATTGAGTAGATATTTCCAATTATATATTTATTCCATGGAATTCAAGTACTTGTTATGTACATAATGTGCAAACCTTTTCATAAAAAAATTCATTGGAAGAGTGATGGTGGGAGTAGAAGAAAATTTAGTGTTAGTTTCAATGATCCCCCAAATCTAGAATCTCAACAAAACAGACAATTTGCACACAAGGAGATGTTATGGCCACATCTCAAGATGTTTCTTCTCCTATACATCCAAGAAAAATCATTGATTCATTAGTCCATGTCTTCTATATATATAAAGTGAATGTTGTCTCAATCTTCTTTTTTGTTGTAGAAAAATAAACTTAACATATTAAAATTTGTGTCTTGTAGAATTTTGTACCAAACAAAAAATCCCAAAAGTGTCTAGTGTGGTGTGCTTCATGTTAAGTCAAAACCCATAGTGTGTGTGAAAGAATTATATATAATAAATTAGGGAAGATTGATCTCAAATTAATTCTCTCATTGTATCCACCTAGGTCAAAGACCTTGAGATGTGATGGGAACTTCTCTTTGTGTCTATTGGTTGTCCCATCTTAAACCCACTAAGAAAATCAAATGTCTTATTGAATACTAGGGATTTCTCTTGTTTATTATTTTATTATAAGTTATTACATGCATTAGATACATTTTAACCTCAATCCTACATAATTTGGTGCATAAAATCTACTAATATATTAAGATAAAGTTGATCTTCACATGTCAACATAACTAAGTATTCAAAAACAATCAATCACATTTTTCACCTAATTTTACTTTTCTTAAATCCTTTCTACATTCCTCGTCTTCTTTTCTTCCATCATCTTCTATATTTCATATGAAATTTTCCTCATAATTCTTCTTTTGAGAGCTAACTTGTGTATTTTTTACACAAATAATCTCTTGAGTCCAATCATCATCAACTACCTAATATTTTCTTATTCCTCCACCTAATTGAGGCATATCATTATTTTTTTCATCTCTTATAATTCGTTCTTCTTAAGTTCTTTTTTTTGAAACAATGTTATTTTGAACAACATCTTGTAAGACACTAAAATAATTTTGTCGAACCACTATTATTATTTTATTATATGTACCATAATTAAGATCCATTATTATTCATTATCGTCCATTAATACTTTATTAAAATTTAGTGAATTAATTCCTATTATTTATTAAAAGTTAATTAATTTCCTTCATTTAATAAATATATTAAATTCATATTGTCAATCTCTTATCCATCAAATAATTAATTATTTTATCAAACTCCACCTCAAATGCACACATTATCCATTTAAATAGAGAATTAAAATTTCTAGTTCCATCTCATTTAGTTAACTAATAAATCAAGATTAATTAACTCATTAATCTTGAATTAGTCCACTCACTGATCTATCCAATTCACTTCCTCATGCAATCAATCAACTGATCCATGGAATCAACTAACTCTTTCATATACTTGGTTAACTATTTTATGAAAATATTTGACTCTTCCTAACTCACAATCAATCTTGTTCACTCACTCACCAATTCACTTAACTCAATAATCATTAATTAAAATTTTAAATAAGTCTTAACTTCTCCATGATTTCCACTTCTCTTCATTAACTCCAAAATTAATGGAGTTACTAAAGATTCAATATCAAGTCTAGATCATCCATTCATCCTTTCAAAAACCTATAAATGCATCCTCAACACATTATCTTCAACATTGATCATTAATATAAAATCATGTTATTAATTTTATCATCCAAAGAATGGTAATATTATGCTAGTATAATGAGAAAATGCATATCATTGTTATCTTGAGAACAATCATACAATGCTCAATAAAAGGTTTTCTTGAGTTAATTAGGATTTCAGATTTTTTCTTTAATGCCAAAAGTTATAATTTAATGCTTATATGAGTATATGGTTCTATTTTTATATGACTAAATGATTATATTTTTAAAATATTATATGCCTACATGTTGAGATTATATTTAATCCCCATGTACTATTGTCTCTCTTTTCTAGCAATTTCTTATATCCTATGAATGCAACCAAGTTTTGAGACGGAATATTCTATCACTAAGGTTTTCCTAGTTAGATCTATAAATTGTTGTAAGTGCTTATAGAGATCCATCTTATGAAAAAATATACATAGAAGGAAAACATTCAAGATCCTATATATCCAAGGCATGCGTGTGCAAAATATTTATTGTGATCAATATGTGAATGAACTTAATTATAAAGTGGCATTCATTTCCTAAAATTCTACTCTAGAGAGATCAAATGTATATATCATATAAGGAAGTGTAAGTTGTAAGAGATCATCAAATAAGAAAATGTATACATATATCATATAAACATTTCAATATTGATCAATGCATAAACATGTAACATGTTATAAGAAAAGTGCCAAATGTATGTATATCATAAAAGAAAATGTAAGTTAAAGATCATCAAATGTGGAATACTAAAGATCATCATATAAGGAAATGTCGAATACTAAAAATCATCATATATAGCAAATTTAAGTTAGAGATAATGAAATGTCAAATACTAGAAAGATCATCATATAAGAAAATACATGTAGTAACGATCATAAATCTAATGCAGGGCCTAATACGAATGTTAACTCCTAATCGAACGACCATCTGAATGAGAATGGTCCTGCTTTGATGGATGTGCTGAGCCCTACAAATAAAATGGTGTACAAATTGTGTTAAATACATATAATTTATATTAAATATGTATCTAGATCTATGCATACATATTCATGTACATATACACATGTATATATAAAAATTTAAAACTCACATGTCCACTAGCATCAGATTCATCCACAGAGTCATGTCGATGTGCACAATTTGGAACAAGGCTAGGAGTGACATTAGGTATGTCCACCTACAAATATATAAATTCATATATATCAGTACATGAATATCTAGTTATTAAAACTAAAATTTAAAAATAATTATAAAGGAATTGAAAGATGCACATGCACACATACATGCACATCATCTGATATTGGATGACCTGAGTCCTTTGAAATGGCCACCTCCACCATATCAACTATATGATCAAGCGACAAATCAATATTTGCATCCCTCTGATCTATCTCATGTTGTGCCAGCAATGATGAGTGGAGAGGACTATGTAGGTGAGATGGTATCGACGATAACAAACTGACACCAACCAACATCTTAGTAAAACCCATAGTCTGTGCAGTTATCGAATGATCAGATGGTGGATCTTGACGTGCACTAGTGCTGGGTTGAGAGTGATGGGATCCTATAAGTGAATGACCTCCACGTGCCAAATGATCTCTAACATGCTCTATACCGATCCCACAGTCTGATGCAATGAACACATATGCCTCCAAGAGTTCCTCAACCAAACAATGCAAAGTCCTGCGTGCCATATCTCTTGTAAGTGCCTCAAGCTCTATGGGAGTAGGGATGCTTTCTGTTGTGAAAGGATCCATGGTGGTCCACTATGCTGAATATGGCGTGGGTCGGGGACATCTAGACATCAAATACTAACCTACACGATCAACATATATCCTAGTGGTGGCAGCTGTAATGTCACCTACAGTATCAATTGCTTCCTTTTGGGAAGCAACAACAACCTCATCTGCTATGGGGGATAGAGCTAGGATGAGAGTAGGAGACCTCTCACCAACCAATACCCTAAACACTAGGGTCGGTCTATTTGCTCGAGGATAAGTGGGTCTATCAGTAATCCTGCCATGCTCCTGACCAACATATGGTGGAATGTCTAGGTAGTTGACTTTGAGGCCCAAATGGACCTCAACATACAGCTGCTAAATAAAATATAATGGAATCTGGTCATTGTTTGGGTATTGACCATGTGTTGCAAGAAATCATGGGTAGATCAATGAGGCCATAGCATGATCGACACATCTAGTGACCTGGTATCCCCTAACCTTACGTGCATTTTGATAAAATGGAAAACAACTGGTTTTTATCATTTCTTTGGTCACACTATCCTATATTTGTTTAAGGGGAACCTCACCATGTACTTCTTCCCGCATGCGGGAAAGAATAGTAGCTACTCTATCTGGAGAAAATGCACCAGTCCTCTCAAGTTCATCTCTTATTTTTTCAAGACTATGCAATATTGACATGCATGGTTCAAAATATATCCTTGGGTTTGCACTTTGCACTAATGAGCCTTTCAATTTATTAATCTCATTAGTGGTATTTGCAAACAAAGATTCCGGAGGTGGAACATTTGCATTATCCATGTTATGTATGTATGTATGTATGTGTACCTAAAGGAGCAATGAGACCTTATTTTAAATAATATATCTAGATATAAGGAATATAAATCTAAAATAGTTCTAATAATTCATCTACTCATCAATAATATTTCCATACCATTAACAAAAAATATTTTCAACATCTATCATAGTTTTTAATAATCAAAACATTCACATTACTAGATTGCACAAAAAACATAATCTAAAACAATTCTAAAATTTAAATTTACAAGTGTGCGTGTGCACTCTAGTACAAAATGTGTCATTAAAGACAGTTTAAAAAACATTGATAAAGGTTGTATCTAAGATTTATTTCCTACCACTAGTAATAAAGGGAAAACATCATTACTTAACATTGGTGGTCATGTAAAATCAATTTAGTCATTATTGAAGGCACAAATAAGAGAAGAAAATGAGACAAATGATAAGCTTTTAAATATGATTTCTAAACTATGGAAGGACAACATTAGTGCTTCCCAAAAAAAATCCACTTCATGAAAATATAATCGTTTGAAATTGGATGGAAGAATCTTAATGCTTAAAGCTATGATCTAATACATTCTAATCTATGTGATGTCATGTTTATTGATCCTCTTGAAGATCTCTCAAGATTTAGATAAAACAATAAAGAAATTATTATGGGGTGGTTCAAATGAAAGTAAGTGTATTCCTCTTATTAATTGGGACACTATATGTCTTCCCAAAGGTCTTGATGGCTCATGAACTAAAGTCTTATCAAAATGGAAATAAATGATTAATTACCTATTTAGAATTATATAAATGTAAATATATCATAGAAGATATCTAGGGTGGTTATATGCTTAATTATTTGAACCATGTGGATTATCCAAGTGGCTTATAGTGGACTTGGAATAATTTTGATTTGGCTCCCATTCCACATAAAATCAAAATGATTTTAAAACATGGATGAATTTCACAAGTAAAAAAATTATATACCACATAGGACAATTATTTAATATTATATAAACTATTTAGCCACAATAAAAATAAAAATGTTGAACATGAAAGGGAAAATGTTGCAAAATGTTATGAAACACATATTGAAAAGAGTAACATCATAGAAAAATAAGAATTCAAATTTAGAAATATTTTTGAATAATGTAGAAATGAACCCCATGATATTAAAATTATACTCCATGATCCAATTGTTGATAATATTAATAAAATTGATAACACACATAAAAAAATGAAAGTCATTGTATCTCCAAGTTACTTAAGAAAAGAGAGGACCTTTCCGAATAAGAATGATATCCCATATTCAAAATTTTCTAATGAGCTTGGTAAAATTGTAATAATTTTGGAACCCAAAAATGGTTACTTAAAATTGATGAGAACATAAGATAAAGTCTTAAATTAAAGTGATCATCATGAACCATTCAATTTTGAGCTTCAAATTTTTTAAATGAATACTTTTGTAAAATTACTAAAGTTGTAAAAAATAAGACCTTTACAAAATAAATTAAATATTTAGGCAATCAAAATTTCTAATTAAAATAAAATTATTATTAATTTTTTTTTTAATTCTCTCAATTCTATTAGGATTACTAGTAAGTAGAAAGATAAAAGAGCTACTTGTAGAGTAATAAAAACCTCAATAGTGAGAAATAAATCAAGAAATGTTTGATTAATGAGGCAAACTCATCTTCACTTAAGCATAAATTGTAAAATATTGTGAAAAGCACTAGCAATAAGATCAAGGCTAGATAGTCCTATTGAAAATGGTACTTGAGATTTTAATGGTAGGATTCCATGAGTTCATGAAAGCTAATTAATAACACAAATGATGAAATTGAATGATTTTGGCACTTTAACTCTAGAGTATCACTCAATGTAAATGATGTTCTAAAATAAAAAAATTGGTGATCAAGACCACACACCACATATTAAACATTAATTGGAATGTAGCCAACTAAAATTGTGTAAAATTTCTTGGAAAATATATTAATTTAAAAATATCACAAAGGGAATTTGAATCTTGTAAGCCTTTTTATTGTATGTCTCTTAAAATTTATAATACATATTATAAATACGACATGTAGTTTTTATCTATCATGAACTATTATGTAATATTAATTATAATTTGTATACTAACCAAATTTTACAAGAGTGTGATACAATTAAAATACCAAATTTATCCAAGGACTTATTAGATTTATTTTAATGTGTTAGATACAATGATTGTAGTTTTTGTAAAAATGTGTTTAAATGAGAAGCGTTTACAATGTGGTGGGTTATCAAAGTTTATATCATGTACCCATGATGGAAGAAAAATGATCTAGGAAATAAAATGTTTGAGAAAAAGAGATATGAGATAGTAAAATACAATTTGAAGAGTGGAGGTGAAGATTCTAGATGTGAGTTGGTCACAAGAGAAGCACTACTAATTTTATTTCTTTGTGGAGACATATGATATAGTTCTTAAGGTGGAATCTAATATAATGTATATAATTTTAAGTAGTGATTCTTAATCTTTCGATATATTTTTTGTAATAAATGTTAAGTTGTAGTTGATGTCAATTTTATTTTGCTTAACATTTTTTAATATTTAAATGTAGGTGTTTTGGAGAATTTAAATATATTGTATATGAGGATTGTGATCAAGAGGTTAAATAATTTATCTTTCATTATGGATGGTTTCAATATAATTTGGATACAATTTAAAAACATCTATTAAATCAACATTTTGAGGAGATATTATATTTTTTATATTTGATTTTAAAAAAGTGTGTTTCTTGGAAATTTTAAAATTTGGTAATGATGTTACCAAAATATCTATGAAATATGTTTGCGAATTAAAATTGTGCTATTGAGGCCTTGATAAATAAATGGTATGAACTTGTATTATCAATATTTGATGTTTAAAATTTTGGTCAAGCTATATTTGATTGATAAGGTTGTGAGAAGATCTTGCTTATGCTTGAATACAAAAATGGATTATATACCTTCCTTGTTTAACTCTATTTTCCTTCTTTGTCCATAGGAATTGCATATGGAATTTGTTCATGTCATTTTATGATTATTTGATTGGTGTGTCCCATCCACTTTGTTTGTGGTTTTCTTATGGGCACTATTGCATTACTATTCAATCAAATCAGGTTATCAAATGGAAAATTTAATGTTAAATTCCTTAGGTTGGCTTTCTAGATTGTGTTGGGGAAATCATGCCTCCCAAAAGCTAGTGCATTTTCCTTAGATGAAATTTCACATGAGAATACTTATAGGATATCTAGACAAGTCACACATTTGTCTTCACATATCTATCTCTAAGGTTTCTACTATGCATGTCTACTAAATAATCTTCCAATCACCTATTAATCAACTATTCATATTCTTCTAAGTTATAGAATTAGCATTGTTGTGAGTTAGAATGGTCTAATTCCCTCTCACAATATCTCTTATCTCTATTTATCAATTGAGAATTTATGCTTATCATTTAATTCCACTTGGGATATAATATGGAAGGCTAGCCCATTTAAGATGAGTTAGAATTTATGGAAATAAATAAATTGATGAATATTTAATGATAGGGACATCCCATTTAATTCTTTACAAAATAAAATTGAAATCATCATTTATGAGAATATTTCAACCAAATTTAGAATGGTTTCACATAGAGCAATTGAGTTCACTAGCTAGGACAATAGGATGAAAAATAACTTAGAGTTAGGTTTTAGTCTCCTATTGGGTTTCTCCTATTGCTTGAGTAAGGTGGGTATGATGGAAATCAGATGGTTGGAACCTCATTTTGGAAGATAATAAATAAATGTGGATGGGGCTTGCAAAGGTAATTGAACTACAATTTGAGTTGCTTCTATAATAAAAAATGACAAAGGTAATCTCCTTTGAGTTGTATCTAAGATAATCCACCCATCCACACATAATGAGGTTGAGTTAGATGACTTATTTGAGGGGATAAGATTGTGCCAACATATCATTAAAGTTGTGGTTATTGAAGGAAAACCCTAAATTCTAATTAATTTTTCTCTTTTAGAAGATCACCAATTATAGGCTTAGCTCAAAGTTACAAAAAAATATTGTTATTTTTGGATTGTATGAGGCCCTTCTTGACTAGAAAAATATGCAAAGAGGCCAATATACATAGGTGTAACACATGATCCAAAACACACATGATCTATCACAATGATATGTGAAGTAAGTGAAATATTTTTTTGGATCAATCAAAGTGATATATGTAAATCATTTTTTTCAATGTGAAAACATATTCATATTTATATGCTATATTTTTCAACCAACCAAAAAATTTATGAAATAGACTTTACTTCATTACCTAGACCAATTATAGAGTTAAAAACTATTGTATAATTGGTGTTTCATCTATCAAATTTGCACTAGATCTAAAGTATATTTCATCTAAATTCTCATCCATCCTAATAAGTTCCATATATATTGAACACCACTCTTTTTGTGCATCCTAATTAGCCAATAAAATATATGTGAATATATAACTTTTGATGCACAAATATTTGACTATATGTAATATGCTAACCAAATATGATGCTCCTACTAATTCCATATATAATCTAAAATTAACCTTGCACAACTCTCTAGAATAAGTGCATGATCATCACTAGTTTAAAATAATACCAAGTTTCAAGGTCTTTCTATCTTCCTTTGTATTTTTGGTTGGATTAATGAATGTTATATGTACATAAATATTTCAATTTGAGTGGAGTTATAGTATTGTGATTCAATTTCTTAACTACATGAAGTTTTACATTTTCCCTTTTTTTCTCCAAATTCTTCTTAAATCCATACCTTAAATAAACGTTTCATGATCTAATTAAATTGGAAAAGATGATATATCTTCATCTATGGAGTTCAATTTCTTAGTTTCATGAAGTTGTATCATTTATTATCTTTTCTTTGAATTCTCAACTTCATACTCTTTTGATATTTGAGTCTTTGATTATTTTCTTGGTGTTATGTTGAATTATATACCAATCAAATACAATTATTCAAAATAATCAAAACAAAATTATTTTCAATTATCAAAAACAAATTAAAAACATGGAATCAATTATTCAAATTATTAAAAATATAGTATAACAAGAAAGTTAGATTAGATGATGATGGAAAAAATGGGGGTTTTGGAACAAGGTATGGATACCCATCAAAGCATTTAAGAAAAAATGGGGGTTTTCGAACAGGGTATGGATACCCATCAAAGCATTTAAGAAAAAATGGGGGTTTTCGAACAGGGTATGGATACCCATAAAAACATTTAAATTCAAAAACAAATCATTTACCAATGTGAATGGATTTGTTGAAAATGCTTTAGAAACTTTCAAACAAATTCATGCCATGAATTTTGCAACAAAATGAGCTATGGAACAGTGCAACCAACCTGAGAGGACGCGTTGGAGGGTGATGGAGGTTGCTCGAAGGTGAACATGTTTGTGGTATGTGTTTGTACAAGTGCTTCTTTGTCGGTTCGCCGCACATACTGCCCTTTTCTCCAGCCGCCTCTGTCATTGTTCGTCGAACTCTGTTGGTGAAAATGACAGATTTTTTTTTTTTTAAATCTCTATTAAAGGGGTTCGGCTGAACCCCAGTTCGTTCGAACCCCTTTATTTTAATACTTTTTTCTCATAAGTCAATGGGGTTCGAGTGAATGGTGGATTCACCCGAACCCGGTGGTTCAATCGAACCAATGGGTTCGGTCGAACCCCTTCACTTTGTGTAGGGGAAAAAAATGACTTTTCCCTTCCTCTGCAAAAGTGTTCACCACTTATGTGGGTTCACCCTATACCTGTACAAACATGGCAAACAAGCACAATATTAGATCAATATGAAAGCAAGAACAAGGATTCCCCATGTAATCCATCTAAAATGCTCAGTAATAGGAAAAATGAAGAACAAACATAAAAAGATAAATGAAATCATAATTAAGCAATGCAAACTCTTGATCCCATGGGGGAGTTGGTGTTGATTGTGTGAAGAAATTGGCCCTTTCCCAACTCCTTTGTAAGCTTTGTGATAATTTGTGGACGATTGAAGCTCCTTGATGAAATTTTGGCATAATCTTGCTATGAAACCATGAAAATGATGAAAACTTGATATGAAATGGATAAAATTAGCTCTCAATGTGAAGAGAGTAACTTTGCTCTAGATTGTGGATGATATTGCAATAGAGGAGGCCTCTATTTATAGATTTCAAATTGGAAGAAAGAGCAAGACTTGAGCAATGTGTGACTAACTTTCAACCAATGGCCAAATGCCACTTGTCACAATGTGAGTGGATGAAGGTTGTGCAAGTTTTGATAAAAAAGCCAATAAATGATATTAGGTGGAAGTTCAAATTTGTGAAATGACTTGTTGGAGGGAGAAAATAATGACTTAAATGCCACTTGGCTCAATGCACAAGGACATGTAAGAGGGGAGTGAATGCTTTGTTGGATGTAAAAATCCACTTGGATTTGAATTCAAATTTGAGGGAATATTCCCCTTTTATGCCATGTGAGGGAAAATAGAGATTTAATAAATGAATTAAATCTATTTTCATGTGCAAGTGGTAAAAGCTAGAGGATGGGACTTGCATTAAGATTAACATTAATCAGAGATTAATTAATGTAATGAGGGATTAGGAGATGTGACAATTTAGATTTAAATTTATGAGTTGATTTAAATCAAAAATTGAGAGGAAAGGTTTAATTAAATAAATGTTTTGATTTATTTAACTAAAGGGGATAATGTTAGAATAAACCAAATAAGGTTTAATTTATTTAATTTAATAAGAGGACTTTAGAGTTTTAAATAAGATGAATTATTGAAATAAATAGAGATATAGGGTTAATTAAATTAAATTGATTAATTTAATCAACAAAGGAGAAAGACCTAATTAAATAAATAATGATTTATTTAATTAAGGGATGAAAAGGTGATGATAAACTGAGAGTATGATTCAGGAAAAAATGATGTTAGTAATCAGGATCAAGTGTGTCGGTCCATTTTCCATGTCTATATTTTGCCCCTTTTTGAAGCAATCCACTTGTTGCATTGGTTCAAAGAATAAACTGTTGTGATCAAAGTTCAAAAAATTTCATATTTTTTCAAATGCCCCACTATTGCCCCAGTGGAAGGATTATGCTGATATATTGCCCCCTCGAGAGATCGGATGAAAATTTTGATTTTTTGGATGATCTTGTGAAAAAAGAGGACAAGGTGCCTGACAGGTCTCGAAATGCCCTGGGATGCCAAAAAACATGTTAAAACACCACAAAAGATGCAAAATGGCCTTTAGTTGGGAAAAAATGGGATCGGGAGACCAAAACCCTAGTTGGATGGTCAAATTAGGTTAAAAACCCTAATTTAAAGGCTCAAATTGACCTTGAGGGGTCACTTTCAATTTATTTGCACACTTAGCCTTTAGAAAAAAATTGCTCTTTGAGCTCTAAGTTCCAATCGAGATGGCACAACGACAGCTTCCCAGGCATGTGTCAAAGAGGGTACGAGTGCACCAACGATAAGTCGGCGTAGGACCCATGGTATGTACCCCTATCTTGACTTTTAATTTTTTTGCTTTACATGCATTAATTAGGGTCAAAGTCAATCTTAGGTCAAGCAGTGCTATATAGAGCCACTACAAATGCTCAATCGACATCACATGACCTCAAACTATGCCGCATATGAGAGTGGCGACACCACAGGCCAATCAGGAGATTAGGGTTTTTTGGTCAAACTCAGCTGCATGTGAAAATAGCGTTGCACAACGCATTTAGGAATTTAGGATTTGTCAAACTTCATCGTGGTAGTGCAATTTAGAACTTTACAAACTACGCCGCATTTGAAAACAGTGTCACATTTGCTGTTTCAAATGCAAAAAGCTAACATGGGAGGAAGATTTTTTTACGAGACTTGACGCGATGGTTTCCCTTGTGCAAGAGGACCTCGATATACTTCACCCGAGGGGGGCACAAATGGTCGGTGCTCAAAAAATTATAGGGTATGCACGTGTACCTTCAAGAGCATCTTGGTATTCTCGATCTTTGGTTCATTGTGTATGTTCCTCCTATTCGAACCCACTTAGGGATGATGACAGCTTTGGCCGAGCGGTGGAACAGTGAGACTTCCTCTTTCCATATTCCTATTGGCAAGGCCACCATCACATTTGAGGATGTCTAACACATCCTACAACTGCTCATCCATGGAGCTAGAGTTATTTATGATCCAAATGCCAATAAGGATGCTTGCTATGTTGTGATGGGTGTTAATGAGATCCATTTCTCCGATGGACAAATTGACTTGGAGAGATACCGGGGTATAGCGCCCACCTATAGGTTGATTGTTGCAGCTATCATTTCAAGTCTTGTGGCACCAGATCGGTGGGGTCGATACTTTAGTCCAAGCTGGGGACTAGCATGGGAGTGGATGGTCTTCTATAGGGAGTGCTTTGTTTGGGGGCTAGTGATGTTGGCTTCCTTATATAGGGATTTGCATGAGTTTGCATATCTCGATAGCAAAGCCCTCGGGGCTGGAGTTACCTTACTACACATCTAGGCATGGGAGTGGATTCCAATGCTTTGTCTTGATGTTACATTGATTGTTCTAGATATTGATGACCCTCTTGTCTGGCGGTATGGCGGAGCACAAATTATTTTTACTCACACTGGCATAGGTGGCATCGCGCATTGGCGATAGGCATAAGCCCATGGTATGATGATGTAGAGTAGTTGTTCTTCGCCCGATAGGACAAATGGATGTAGGGCAAAGAGCACACCATGATAGCGCACTGCCTCCCTGACAAGGTGGCTTGATAGTTCAACGAAATTCAAGATAGGCCAGACAATTAGTACGTGGCAATATTCACCCATAGTACGAGAGAGACAGCATGGGGCCAGCCCATTTCGATAGCCAAGGCAGTAGCTTCCTTCAAACAACTAGTGGCCAGGCTGTGGCCATATGATTAGGGGCTGACAAATGCAGGAGTGACCCAAGCATTCAAAGCTTGGTTTAGGCCTCCTCTCAAATTGACAGTTCCAGGTGCAACACTCCCACAATGGAGGCCCAGAGGCAGGTCAGCTGGTAGGCGTAGGGGTCAGGGAGGCAGAGATGACGATGATGGGATGGGGATAGAGGAGGAGGTGGACCACCTCCTCATTAGACACCTCCCAGGGATCAGGAACAGTGCACACCCTCATGGGTGCAGACACCACCACAGACACATACACCGCCACGAGTAGGGATTCACGAGATCCCAACATAGGATGATCAACCCAAAGATGGGGACAGATTGGTCCCCTAGTAGCAGCCACCAAGGTAGCTAGATCATAGAGATGAACTGATCTAGTAGTTGTAGGGTCAGATACAGATTTTGACAGCCGAGAGAGATTAGGCTCAGCAACAAATTTTGACAGTTACTACTGAGAGGGACCAGGCTCAGTCTAAGAGGGGTCAGGAGGTCCGTCGGCAGAGGTAGCTAGAGAGAATGGCCACATCATCTTAGAGTAGGTCGGTTTCTTTATGAGCCTATAGAGAGGCAGTCAGAGAGGCCGAGTATTATCAGCAACATTATAGACAGATAGTGCCAACAGTAAGTTGGGTGCCAGACTTCTCTTAGCAGATAGGGATGAGGCCACCAGAGGATCATGGTGACAAACCAGAGGGTGAGGGTCATAGCTAGTAGGGCTAGCCCTTTGATCATAGGCAATTATCCATTTTTGATTCATGGGCTCTTATTATTGCCCCTATTGTATCATGTATTTTGATGTACACTTGATTTGATTTTTTACCATGATAGTTGTATATTTTTGATGATATCTATGAGAGATGATTCTATTTATGAGATGTTTTGCAATGTATGATGTGTGGATGAATTTTAATTTCCTATGTGCTATGAGATGTTATGAAATACTTTTATGCTCATGCGATATCATATATGTTTCTATATGATGCGATGATGATTATGGATGTATTTATTTTTGTATTTTCCTATGCATTTGATGTAAATGATATGCAAATGATTATGATAATGATAATGGATGAAAAAGATATGCTCATGATTTCTATTATGCCCTTAATGATTTGTGCAATGCATTTGTTTCTTTTCCTTATGTAAAATAATGATGATGTATGATATGAGATGAATGTAATGCAACGAATTCTTAAGATCCTTAGAATAACAAATCTTTATTATTCCTCATAACTTAAGATGGTAATGTGAGATGATGTGATACAATATGATCTATATGATATGATATTCATTTATGTTGATGATTTGTGGATACAGGGTGGATGCATTAGCGATGTTCTGGTTTACTGTCATGGTACCATGTTAGTGTGGAAAAAAGATAGCATAAAAGAGATCTAACAAGTCTTTTATTATATTAATGACGATGATTTTCTTACCAGGAGTTAGGATTTTCAAAGGGCCAATTACTTTATGTTTGATAACACACGTAGGTATGATGCATCAAGGTATACAGGACTAGGATGGTGTTGTACCTAGTGTGATGGACTTTGCCTCAACAATCAGATAAGAGTCTTCTTGTTCACACTTGACATACAAAACCTTATCAAGGATGCAATTCAAATATTCTAAACATCTCAGACCAAAACATAGAAAAGGAAGCCTTCCTATGTGGTCAGTAAGACATCTAAAATACCTTCTCTACAAACCAAACAAAGTAGGTATGAGCAAGTTATTTTACAAGAATATCCAACAAGTGCAACAGATAAAAAAGATAATGATCGTTGCCCCATTCCTTTTTCTCTAAACTTGTTTTTGTTTAGGCATTATCGAGAGGTCCTTGGAATGGGCACAAAAGTTAAAAAGACCAAGATAAAGTAAACAAAAAAGCTAATGTTCTTCATACTGCTAGCCTAGACTAAAATACGGGGTTACTTGATGCTGCTATCCATTGTAGGAAGGTCGCATTCCTAGGATATGTTGTGATCAAGGTTTTGATGAGATTGATTGGATGATAAGCTATTGATACTTAGAGTTGATAAAATTTCTTGCTTATTGATCTAGACTTGAGACTTTGACAATTAGGGTGTTCACTTTTGAACCTGGTAGACTTGTTTCTGACTGACTCACCAAAGGATGAAGACAACGATTGATTTACTATGGATGAGATTATTGTGGGTGAAAGCGAGATGAGACGGGTGCACCATTTTGAGTTTTTTCAAATATTTTGAGGCTGTTTTTGGAATTTTGAGATTTTTCAATGTTTTTGGTATTTTCGAGATTTAACCAAGAGACTAACTTAAAGACCTATCCTAGGGGTCTCAGGAGTTGATCCATAGATTATCCTTTCCTACGTTATACATGCAAATACCATGTAGTTTGACTGACGATAGAATCGACTACTGATGAGATAGATGGGAAAACTAATTGTCATTGCGACAGACGGATAGAGGAATGACCTAGGGTGTCTTAGGGGATGATCAAAGATCAACCTTGCCTATGTTCAAGCTCAAAGACAACGTAGTTTGGATGAAAATTGACTTGACTGCCGATGAGATAGATGGAAAACGGATCGCCATTGCGACAAACACCAAAATAGATGGGCAAAAGGATTGCCATTGCGACAGACGCCTAAAGGACTGACCTAAAATGTGAAATAGATGGGAAAATGGATTACCATTGCGATGGACACCTAAAAGACTGACCTAAAATGTGAAATAGATGGACAAACTGATTTCCATTGCGACGGATGCCTAAAGGACTGACCTAAAATGTGAAATAGATGGGCAAACAGATTGCCATTGTGATGGATGCCTAAATGTCTCGGGGGATGATCAAAGATCAACCTTGCCTACGTTCAAGCTCAGAGGCGACGTAGTTTGACCAATGAAAAACTTGACATGATGTTGATTTTTGAAGATTTTTGATGAATTTTTTGATGTTTTTGGATTTTTTGAATGTTTTGGATTTTTGAAGATTTTTTTGAATTTTTTGGATTTTTGAAAGATTAATGAAATGTAATGGATGAGCGAGTCGTGTAGATCCTGGTGGATAGAGAGTGCTTTATTTATACTGGGCCCTGTTTGTCAAGTTTTCACCAAGGTACTTGTCCAAAGCGCCACCAAAGTGGTTTTCACTAGAGGACGATTTTTTTCTTTACTTTTTTCAATCCTTTTTTTTATTTTTTGGATTTTTTTAGTTTTTTGATTTTGTTGTTGTCACCAAGATGCCTATTTGCTAGGTTTTCAGTAGGGTAACCATTTTTTTAGGACATTTTTCTAATTTTTTTATTTTTTGGTTCTATACCTTGAAATTTTTTAGGCATAATTTTTTTTGAGATGGGAGTTGTTCATGGGCTTCTGCAAGGACTCACCTTCTAGTGTTGATAACTGATATGCTCCTGATTTATAGCTTGTTGTGATGATAAACGGTCCCAACCAATTGGGCTCAAATTTACCTTTGCTTTCTAGGTTTGGCACATTCTTTTGGTTCTCCTTCAACACTAGTTCGCCAACTTGGAAGGTTTGCCTCTTGATCTTCTTGTTGTAGCTACGTTTCAAGCTATTTTGATAGACTTGCAAATGGTTTAGGGCATCCATGCATCTCTCATCTAGTAGTTCCAACTCATTTAACCTTGAAACCTGGTATTCCTCATCTGTAATGAGGTTTTGCAGTGATATTATTAATGACGGGAGCTCGATCTTGATTGGGAGGATGGATTCTGATCCATAGACTAGGGAGAATGGGGTAGTGACTGTTGGCATGCGGATGATGGTACAATAGGCCCATAAGGCAGGATTTAGTTGTAGATACTAGTCATGACCAATGTCATTGACTAGTTTCTTAAGGATTTTCAAGATGGTTTTATTAGTGGCTTCTGCTTGGTCATTGCCTTGCGGGTAATACAAAGTGGAAAAGTGATGTTGGATATTGAATTTATGGCATAGGTCACAAACATCCTAATTCTTGAAAGGTGTCCCATTATTAGAGATAATAGCTTGGGAGACATCGTATTGAAAAATGAGATAGTTCAGGATGAACTTTGATATCTACTTTCCAATGATGTAGGTCATGGGAATTGCTTCGACCCACTTGGTAAAGTACTTTGTGGCGGTGATAATGAATTTGTGGCCATTGGATGAGGTGGGTGTGATTTTTCCTATGAGATTGAGCCCCCATTGTGAGAAGGGCCAAGGTGTAACAATAGGATGAAGTTCCTGAGTTGGTGCATGAATAAGGTCTCCATGTTGTTGGCAGTGTAAATTTTTTTTGACAAAGTTGTGTGCCTCTCTTTCCATTGTTGGCCAGTAGTATCTAGTTCTCAGCAACTTCTTAGCCAAAGTTATAACACTTGAGTGTGAACTGCAAATTCCATTGTGAACCTCATTCAGAGCAGTTAGGGCTTCCTCAGGATTTAAGCAATGCAATAGGGTTCCTTCAATGCTCCTATGATAGAGGGTTTCTCCTAGGATGACAAAACATAAGGACCTTTTGACAAAGGCTTGTTTGAGGTTTGGGGTTATGTTAGCTGGAGGGACTCCTATTCTTAAGTAGGTGTAAATGTCATGATACCAGGGATCACTGGGACCAACAAGTTTGCACACATATTCTAACTCTGGTACCTCAAATGTGGAAACAATAAGCTTCTCTACCAAGAATTCATGTTTTGGGACATTGTGAGGGATATCCAGTAAGGATCCAATTGTTACCATGGCGTATGTTGCTCAAATGACTCTCTACTAACTTTTTGTATGGCGTCAGCTTATCATCCTTATTTTGGTACATGCCATTGACTTGGTTGATAATAAGCTATGAATCCCCATAAACCTTTAGTGCCATGACCCGCCATTGTGCTGCAATTTTGAGACCTATGGTTAAAGCCTCGTACTCTGCAATGTTGTTAGTGTAGGGGAATATCAATTTGTAGGATCTAGGTATACAATCCCCCTATGGGGTGATGAAGAAAACATCGGCTCCTGATCCATGTTGTCTGTATGAGCCATTGAAGTAGAGTTTCCAATGATCGGCTATGCTGAGATTGAAGATGGATTCATCCGGAAACTCTGATATGAGTGGATTCTCTAAATAGATTGGTGCTTCCGCAAGCTGATCTGCGATGACTTGGCCTTTGATTGATTTTCGCTCCACATATTCAATATCATGTTCTGATAGTATCATGACCCACTTAGCCATCCTTCATGTGAGAATTTCCTTTGACAATAGATACTTTAGGGGATCGATCTTGGCGATGAGTTTTATTTTGTGTGCCAACATGTAATGTCTGAATTTTTGTGAAGAAAACACTACTGCTAGATAAAAAAATTCTATTGTTGTGTATTTGAGCTTATGCCCTACCATTGTCTTGCTAATATAATAGATGACCCTCTCTATCCCATTTTCATCATGCTGAGCTAAAAGAGCACCGAGGGTTGCTGTTGTTGCCGAGATGTATAGGATTAGTGGCTTTCCTGGAATGGGCGACATTAACATTGGTGGCGTAAGTAGATATTCTTTGATTTTACTAAATGCTTGGTCGCACTTGTCATCCCACCTAAATGCTACTCCCTTGTGGAGTAGATGAGAGTATGGGACTTGCTTATCTGCCAGCTACGCTATGAACCTGCGGATGGATTGGATCCTGTCTTGTAGACCCCCCAGTTGCTTTAATGTCCTGGGTGCTTCCATATCGAGGAATGCCTTGAATTTTGCGGGATCTACCTCGATTCCTCTCATTGATACTATATATCCCAGGAGTTTTCCTAATTGTACCCCAAAGAAATACTTCTTGGGGTTAAGTCTAAACTTGTATTTCTCCAATCTATCAAAAATAGAGCTCAAGGCTACTATGCGATCTTGTCTTTTTCTAGATTTTTCCAATATGTCATCTATGTAGTCTTCCACTGTCTTATGGTTCATGTCATGGAAAATCAGTTTCATGGCTCTTTGGTATGTTGCACCTGCATTCTTTAGCCCAAATGGCATCATGTTCCAGTAATAGGTTCCCTATAGACATGTAAACACCATCTTATGCTAGTCTTCCTTTGCTATCATAATTTGGTTGTAGCTTGAGAAACCATCCATCAGTGATAGCATCTCGTGTTCAACCATCATATCCACTATCATGTCAATTTTCGGTAGCGGAAAGTCATCCTTAGGACATGCTTTATTCAAGTCTCTGAAGTCTGTGTAGATGTGGATGCCCCCATTCGGCTTTGAAAATCACACAAGATTTGACACCCATTTAGGATAGTCAATTGGTATATGAACCCCGCATCCAAGAGATTCTGCAATTCTACTTTTACTAACAAGGCTATCTCAGGGTGCATCTTTCTTAACTTTTGTTTCACTAGCTTTGCCCCTAGATAGACAACTAAGTGATGAGCCACGACTTCTGGATTGAGACCCGACATGTCAACGTAGGTCTATGCAAATTTCACTTTTCTTTCTCTTAGGAATGTTGCTAAGAGTTCTTGTTCTTCTGATAGAAGTGACTTAGTGTAGAAAGTGATATGTGGTAGTTCCTCTGTGCCCAGGTTAATAGGATTTCACTATTCTACTAGGACTGTTGATTTCTCTTGATGAAGCATAGTATGGGGGAGATTGAATCCTTCATCCTCTAGTGCCTCAGAGAGGTTTACACCATTGCATGTATCCTTTCTTTTTACTATTTTATGGTCAAAGAGTGCCACAAAGTGGTTTTCACTCAAAGACCCTGAGGGTGTTCTTAGTCTTTTGTTTTTGTGACTGAAGGACTCAATCGTCTCCCTGTAATATGCATGTGTGTCCAATGTAATATCAAATCCATCTTTGTGATCCCCACATGGTATTGTATCCCATAATCCCAAGAATTCTGAGAGTGCCTCATCTTTTTCAAATGTGTCTAGAACCGGTGGTCCTTGTTGGTCATAATCGACGAGTTGGGGGTAAACCAAGTTTATCTTGTGGGTTTGTTGGTTTGAATCAAAGGATGAGGTACTAATCATGAGTAAGGAGGAGTCTTCAGATAGCATAGGTAGGCCTATTATGGTTTCTTCGTCATCAATACTATTGCATATGTCAGTGATATCAAAAGTGAAGTTATCTAATGGCAGACCTGTAGATATGAGTAATTAAAGGGTGACTGCTGATAACTGAGGGGGAGTCCTAACTGATTTGATAGGGGTACCTATACCATGTATAGTTATACTTGGAAGGGTACATCCAAGGCCAAGATTTCTCATTCGCCTTTCTACAATGATGGGCTCCAATCGTCCATCATTGTTCCTTCCAAGGCTTTCATTTCTATTGGAGCCCATATTGAGCATCATTTGCAGTCCTCTACTTCTTTTATCCATGGGAAGGTTAGGTGTGAGCCTTTTGTCTTGGTATAGTGAGCTTGAAATGTCTCTTTCTTCCATAGTTTCTCGACTTAGATCCCCCCAACATCAGAATCTAGAAGGATCTTCCCTAAAAGTTTGGGAAGGTGTTTCAACAGGTTGAGGTCATCCATGTGACCTAGGAGATTCAGGTAACTCTCCTACAACAAAATCATTTTTCTTCATTTTATACTCCCCGCACCCATTTTCTTGGATCATGAGCTTGATATCAGATATTTTGGGTATGGAGGGTGTCTTTGTCCAAGAATTGGAGGCTATGTTGGTTGGGTCAATGTATGGGGTTGATGGGCCTTCATCGTTCTTCGAGACTTGAGAGGAAATTTGTAGTATTTAGCTTCCAAGCTCTTGCAATAAGCGAAAGGTTCAGGATCACCATGGATTGTGATCTCCTCATTTTTATATGAAAATTTGACGCATTGGTGGAATGTTGAGGCAATCCTCTTCATTCCATGGATCCATGGGCATCCTAGGAGGATATTGTAGGGAAAATCAAGGTCGAGGACCTGACATGTGGTTTCCATAGTAGTTGGCCCCACTTGGATTGGGATCTTGATAGTGCCTCGAGACACTCTTTCTTGGTCATCAAATGCTCTGATGGTAATACCTTTGTTTTTGTTGATGGAGTCTTATGAGAATCCCAAGTTATTTATAAGTTTAAGTGAACAAATATTGAGGCCCGCCCCTCCATCCACCAAGACCCTTTTGACCTTTTTCTTGTGAACCAAGACTTGAAGGTGAAGTGCATGGTTGTGACATGGCTAGGAAAGGAAGTGTTGATCGGTAAAGGTGAGGAGATTTGGAGTGATGATGTTTCCAGCTATAGCTTGAAATTTTTTTGTATCAAGGTTAGCAGAAACAGTGGACACAACTAATGGTTCATCAAGGATTTTCCTGTGGGCGGCAGAAATTTTTAGTAACTCCATGATAGAGATCTAAGCGGGGATTCTTTTTAGCTGGTCAATGACATTATAATCATAGGGAATGACTTTCGGATTTGAGATGGGGTTCCTAGATGGCTGTGATGCCCCTATAATAGTAACCTTGCCACCGCGTGTGGTGAATCCACAATTAGCGTTGGCTCCTTTGATGCTAATGATAGTGACCATTCATCTATGCATGCGACGATTTATTTGTATATAATATTTGCACTAGCATACTTTTGTTTCCCTTTATTGTTCCATTGGTTATTTGCTTGGTTGTTTCCTTGATTATTTCATTATTTGTGATTGGGCATCAAATTCATGTATATTTTGAGATCTTAGTTGTCAACGAGTTGCTCGACATTTATGATTTTATCCTTAATAAGGTCTTGGATGATGTTTTTCAATCTCATGCAATTTGCGGTTGTATGCCCTTTGATTTTATGAAAACCACAAAGGATATTTTTGTTGTACCATGGTGTTTTTGTCATGGGTTCCACATATTGCTCAGAAGAGGAGACTTTGATGAGGTTCTCTTTAACTAGCTTCTTCATTATGGATTTGATTGGATCCCCAAGGGCCGTGAACTTCCACTTGGGAGGATACTTGTTTTGGGGAGGTAGTCCTCCTTGATGGTTCAAATTATTGATTTGATTGTTCGAAGGTGGTGGTTGTTGTGCTACCATATTGGGTTGCACATTATTGCGGTTGTGATTCTGTGGTTGATGATGGGTCTGGATGTTCTGCTTGGGAGCACTGATGATGACCTTGGCGTCAACCACTCCGTCATTTGTGAAATTTTTTTTCCTTGCCCATGTGTGAGGTTTATTGTTATAACTGGTGGATGGGCGGTTATCCTGATGTGAAGGAAATGTAGATGTTCTCCCTCGCGTAGTAAGGGCTCTTTCAATGTTGAGCACCTTAGGGATCAATTGATCATATGTTGTGATGCATTACGGTTTTAGGTAAAATGCCAAGTTTTCATCCAGATTAGCTATGATAGTGCAAACTTGTTTCTCTTCTGGTATGGTCCACTTGCTCTAGTTGGCCTTGGATCGCCATCATTGCAATAAGGAGCCGAATGACTCTCCTTTTCCTTGTTTGAGCGCTGATAATTCTTCCAAGCTAACATCTATGCCCATATTGAATGCATAGTTCTTGAGGAATGCATCCACAATTTATTGGAATGTTCTTATTCCTGTGGGTAGACAAGAACCATTCCATGGCAGGACCAGTCAGGCTCTGAGGAAATAGTCGCATTAAGTATGTATCACTGTATGAAAATTCCATGCAATTCACTTGAAACTCCCTGATGTGATTTTCAAGGTTTCCCATCCCATTATATTTGTTGAATTTAGGGATTTAAAATCCCTTCGGGAATGGTACCATTGTAAGACTCATGTCAAAAGGGTAGGGGCACAAATTGCCTGACGTTCTAGTTGTTTTTCCTGACTAAAGGTCCAACACTTGCTGCGAGAGTAGTTTTATCTATGTTGTAACATCAATTTGCAGATCAAGAGGTGGGATGAATATGTTTTGAGGTGTTGGCGTCATTTGATTGATGGGTGGAGTATTTATGGGGGTTTTCTACAAGATTTTTTGTGCATTCAAGGCTTGTTGATATGCCTACATTTGTACCAACAATGCTTGTTGTTGGTCCTATTTTTGTTGTTCCCACAAAGCTTGTTGTTGATCTAGTTGTTGTTGCACCAACAAATCTTGTTGTTGGTATAGCTTTTGTTGCACCAATAAAGCTTGTTGTTGGTCTAGCTATTGTTGTGCCAAAAAAGCTTGTTGTTGGTCTAGTTGTTGTTGTGCCAATAAATCTTGTTGTTTAGCTTGTTGTTGTGCCTGAAAATCTTGTAGGGCTTGTTGGTATGCTTGTTGATGGATTTCTTGTAGTTGTGCATGGTAGTGTGTTTTGGCCTATTGAGCCTGGTGTTGGGCTTGAGCTTGAGCCTGCACTTGTTGGGCTGCTTGTGCAATTTGTGCGGCTTTTGCAACTTGTTGGGCAACTAATTGCATTTTCTCTTGCTAATTAGCCAGCTGTACAACTTGTTGATTTTGTTGAAGTACCCTTTGATGGGTGGCTTTTTAAACTACTTGAATCCTGGTGATGAATGAATTCATCATCTTGAATTTTTTTGGAATCGGCAGCAGATTAGGAATGGTGTTAACCGTTGTGATGATCAAAATGGTCTTGCTGGTGATCGGGATTTGAGTTGTGGATGGTGTGATCGAGACACTTGGTCCCTGAGAAACCATGCTTTGAGAGATTTGGGGAATGGTGGATGTTTTGAACGTTGGGGTAGCTTGGATGGTTGCCAAATATTGTGATGTTGATGGAAAAATGAGAGGGTTTGGTATGATTCTCTGATTGCTTTGGTTTGAAAAATTGGTGGCGGGTAGGGGGGAAGACCCAACCCAAGAGGTGATATAGATGTGAGTGGTAATGGATGGAATGATGGTGTGTTCCCTTGAAAAAGTGACGACAAGGAGGGCTCAAAGACCCCCTATCTCAAATAATCCACCCTCTCCTTGTGAAATCATGGGGAGAGAAGTTTGCATATCTAACATATAGATTGGCGTTGCATGAAATGAGGATGAATCCGTATGATTATGGAATGTAAGTGAAACATAAGGGTGAAATGGATTTACCAGGACAAAGTGATCCGGTGTGGTGCTTGCATTCAACCTTCAATTGTTCATAAGGTGATGTTCTTGGAGTTCACAAACCATGGTGCTTCCTTTGTTAACAACTGGCAGGGTTGAAGTGATTGATGATATGACTTGGGGAATATCCTAAATGATGTTTGGGAGTGTTACTAGGGGTATGTTCACAAGAGGCCTTTCCATATTGGTACTTATGTCAATGTCAGAAAGGATTTTTGCCCCTTCTTTCGTTAACACATGTATATATAGAGTGGGATTAAGTTTCAACATGGTGTTGATGATTCTATGATTCTCAAGATTTTGAACCATTTCATCTATTTCCTCTTGCGTCATTCCTAAGTCATTGTTGGTGACATCCTCTATTTGAACCTCTTCTTGAGGTATTTGTGATGGTAGAGAGGAGTTTCTTGGAGGATTTCTTGATCCCGCATGGTTTATTTCATGGGCCGTTTGAATTAGGTCACTTGAAGTTGATGTTTCTTTAGTGATTTCCATGTTCTTCTTGTGTTGAGATCTTGTTTGAACCATAAAATAGATATCGTTTGATCTTAATCCTAGGAACAAAAAGAGGAGAACTAGGATAGGTTAAGGATCAAAAGTGATGATGGGGATGAGATAAATGGAAGATGGATGACGTGGATGAACAGAAACTCTTGAAGAGCCTTGGGAGAAATGCTAATATTTTAGGGCTTGAATTGATTTGAATTTTGATTTGAAGATAGTTTGACTTAAGTGTGTTAAGCCAAACAAGAGGATGAACTTGTAAATCCTATGAAGTTGTGTTATCCTAGAGTAAACTCGTATGAGAGGGTGATTTGACTAAGTGTTTTAAGCCAAATAATTTGATTTTGAACTTATAAACCTTAGGAAGTTGTGTTATCCTAGAGGTACATTTTCTCAAGAGGATTGATAATTTGACTAATTGTGTTAAGCCAAATAAGATGATGTTTTTTTCGTAAAATTTTAGCATGATGATGTTTTCAAGGTTTCAATAGTTTTATGGTGAAATGATTTTTGATTTTGGAGATTGAGGGATGGATGTGAGTGATGAATTTGATCCTAGACTTGACTTAGAGGGACTCTTTCCTACAAGACCTCAGTATTGAAGAACATGCCATACTTCCTATGTGAGAAAAGAAAATCTTTGGAAAAGAGTTGGATTTTGTTGATAATAGAACTCATACAAACTTGGGTTGTTCTTTGAAGCCTTCTTGTAGAAATTATATACCAATCTTTCTCTAACTTCAAGAAGCATAGACATACACTTTTCACGGGCTTTTGGACTAAGCCTTTTGAACCTTGGTTTTCAGATTTTGATCTTGCAAGAAATCATTTGAAGGAACACATGTGTGGGGTTCAATTGTCTTTATCTTTGTTTAATGAATTCCTTTTTACCATAGACAATTTCTTGATTAAAATTTCAAACTAAATTTCTAATGTCCTAATTTCTTCTCATCCCACAAAGTCCCTTATGTGGAAAGTCAAGGAAATCAAGGCAAAAGTTTCCTATTTGTTGACTTTAGTGAAAACAAATGATGATTAAACCCAAGTACTTAGAAAAATCTAAGGATATAATCCCTAGGGCAAGCAAGAGCACTTAGATTTGTCAAAGGATATTTATTTCCTCCAAAGGGTTTAAAATTTTTAAGATTTTTGTGGATATTTGTTTTCAAATGTTTTGAGACCCAAGCAATGTATTTTTTGATTCCAAGAACATGTACAACCCTAGGATGAAGAGACAATATTTTGTTGGGTTCCCACTTGGATAAATCCAGCTGCGCATTTTTAGTGTGGATGACTAGATGCTTGACCACACTGGCTCCCCTCCATGACACACACTTCTCGGGTCCGCCAAGCATCAATACCCATGAAACTCCCATGGCACATTTTTCATCTCTACAATAGAACCGCATGTATACATGGGTCGGCTTCAAAGGACATGACCTTTTGCACCAAAAAAATAGTTAAGGATTTGGCCTTTGCTAAACAAGGGTTTTAATTCATAATTTATATTCGTAGGATTTGACCCATGCGGAAAGAGACCATTGCCGCCCTTCTCATTAGAGCCAACCGCGTGATACTGGCCTTTGTTCTAGTACCCACTTTTATATCTCGATTGGAAATACTCTTGGCTTTAGAGTGTTACCAGTTGGGTCGTTCCCTTGGGTGAGTACTTTTCCCACAACGCAGACCCTCTAAGATAAAAAAAAGTTGAGCAAACATATTCGTAGTTAGATCAACCTTCATTTAGAAACAAAGGGAGAACACACACAATAGGTTTACTCACACTCGCAAGATGTTTTGTTCAATTTTAATCCCCAAAATAAAATGTGGAGGTAATTGTTTTACTCAACTTAAGATCACCAAAAGGCCTTTTGATTCTCAAGATCCCCATGAGGCACGCGAGAAGTGCATGCATCCTTTTGATGGTATCACTTTGAATAAGCAATTACAAAACAAAGAAACACTTGCTCATTTTTAAGTCCACAAAGCAAAAGTGTATTCTTTTTATAGCACCAAATCAAATGTGCAATTTTCCTTGTTCAATTGTTAAACCTTAAAACAAATCTAGTAAGTTGTTCTAAAGTTCCTTTTTAGCCTTTTGTTTGCAAAATTTGAAAGAAAATTTTAATTGTTCTTTTTATGGCCCAAAAAGGAAATTTAGTGTTCCCTAAAGCATGAAAGATAACAAATTTCTTAAGAGAGATTAAGAATTCTCTAAGAGTGTTAAACAACACTAAAGTGTTCAAAAACACTTGGTATAAGATGAGAATGATGTCATAATGTAACCTTCCACTTTGCTTTCCTCTTTGCCCTAACCTGCAAAATGATTAAAACCAGAAGATACAAAGACAACAAACAGTTTAATAGCTCAAAAAGCTGAAAACAAAAAGGCACATGTCAAAAAAAAAAGTTTGAACTCTTTACTATCATCCAATGGCGCAATTAGAAAATGTGGCGGAGTTTAGAAATATAGTGGCACAATATAGTGTCGCATGAGACTGAGAGCGGCGCTCTACACTAGGACAAGGAACACAAAGTCGGTGCTATTTTGACCCAACAGTGCAATTTGGAGTTTAGAGACTTGTAGTGCAGTTTGAAATTTTGAAATTTATGGATGGGAAGATAGGTGTAGTGGAGTTTGGATTTTGGAGTGGTGCAATATAGCACCGCTCGACTAATAGTGGTGCAATATGGCATTGCCAAATTGTAAGCGATGCAATTTCCTGTAGAAACAAAAAAATATCAAAAAACCATAGATTTTGGAAAAAAGTGATGAATTTCTCCAAATCAGCCCTCCTAGCGCCAAAATTTGAACCCCAATCCTATACCTACACAAACATGGAAAACAAGCACAATATTAGATCAATATGCAAGAAAGAACAAGGATTCCCCATGAAATCCATCTACAATGCTCAATAATAGGAAAAACAAAGAACAAACATAAAAGATAAATAAAATCCTAATTAAGCAATCCAAACTCTTGATCCCATGGGGGAGTTGGTGCCGATTGTGTGTATAAATTGGCCCTTTCCCAACTCCTTTGTAAGCTTTGTGATAATTTGTGGACGATTGAAGCTCCTTGATGAAATTTTGGCATAACCTTGCTATGAAACCATGAAAATGATGAACACTTGATATGAAATGGATAAAATTAGCTCTCAATGTGAAGAGAGTAACTTTTTTCTAGATTGTGGATGATATTACAATAGAGGAGGCCTCTATTTATAGATTTAAAATTGGAAGAAATAGAAAGACTTGAGAAATGTGAGACTAACTTTCAACCAATGGCTAAATGCTACTTGTCACAATGTGAGTGGATGAAGGTTGTGCAAGTTTTGATCAAAGAGCCAATAAATGATATTAGATGGAAATTCAAATTTGTGAAATGACTTGTTAGAGGGAAAAATAATGACTTAAATGCCACTTGGCTCAATGCACAAGGACATGTAAGAGGGGAGTGAATGCTTTGTTGGATGTACAAATCCACTTGGATTTGAATTCAAATTTGAGGGGATACTCCCCTTTTATGCCATGTGAGGGAAAATAGAGATTTAATAAATGAATTAAATCTATTTTCATGTGCAAGTGGTAAAAGCTAGAGGATGGGACTTGCGTTAAGATCAATATTAATCAAAGATTAATTAATGTAATGAGGTATTAGGAGATGTGACAATTTAGATTTAAATTTATGAGTTGATTTAAATCAAAAATTGAGAGGAAAGGTTTAATTAAATAAATGTTTTGATTTATTTAACTAAAGGGGATAATGTTAGAATAAATCAAGGGTGATCCCACAATAATGGGTTACATTTTTTGGCCAAACGTGACATTGAAATCAACATTTTTCACTAGATCTTCACTTTCATACGCCTATAGAAGCTAAACCATTAAGAATTTGAAGATGAAGAAAACTAGTGATTTGTGATATTTTGTGTTGAGAATCTAATTATATTTAAAAAATAAAAAATAAAAAAAATTGTGAATTATTTTATGTAGTTTTTATTAACTTATTTTTTTTAATAAACATCATTTTCAAAATCTGGTGCTTACTTTCAGCTACATAATTTTTTTATAGAAAACATACAATTCTAATTTTTTAAATACAGTGTTTTCACACCATTATCCAGTGGATGGATATTTTTTCATTATTTTTTGTTGCATATATATTTTTTAATTAATTTTCTAATTCAGAGTAATTATAATTTGGATATATTATACTTTCAGCTGCATAACTTTTTTTGTATTCATTTGAATTAACTTATTTTTTTTTGTTGGAATAAGGAATTCAATAGCCAGTGTACATGCATTTTTAAGAAATTTTTTTCTCACTTTTCCTATTTTTCCGTATGTGTGAAATAAAGACCTCGATGTTCATTGAAAAATCTACATTCACAAGAAATAAAAAATAAATATAATAATAAAATTAAATATATTTAAAATTATACCTTTTGGAAAGCTTATAATAAGGACTACATGTTTACAAAAAAACAGTTTTAAATAAATTAATTTGATCCCCTAAAAGGTAAATCAAAAGTGGTTTTTTATCAGCATTTTGATAGGTGTAGAGGAGACTCCATTAAAGGTATGGTTTAAGACTAGTGGATTTCTATCCAAGGGGGTTTGATATAAGTCGGTTTGATCAAACCCTCTTCAATTAAAAACCTTAAAATGGAACCCTTTTAAGGCTTAAATCATTATATTTTCTAAAAATATGTGATTTCAGCAAAAATCAGGATGTCCCAAAAATTGTAACCCATTATTGTGGCAGCACCCTCAAATAAGGTTTAATTTATTTAATTTAATAAGAGGACTTTAGAGTTTTAAATAAAATGAATTATTTAAATAAACAGAGATATAGGATTAATTAAATTAAATTGATTAATTTAATCAACAAAGGAGAAAGACCTAATTAAATAAATAATGATTTATTTAATTAAGGGATGAAAAGGTGATGATAAGTCGAGAGTAGGATTCAGGACGAAACGATGTTAGTAATCGGGATCAAGTGTGCCGATCCATTTTCCATGTCTACAATTTTAAATAAGTTTATCATTACTTTTGTATGCCTACTTATAGTTGGACAATGCACTATAGTTTACTTGGTGAGCTTATCTTGAAGAAAACAATTTTAGGGACTATGACAATGTTATATGATATGAAGTTTTTTTTCAACAAGTCCAAGTATAAGATTAATGGATGAGATTTAAACATGAGTTGCCTATATTTGATGATTATATCAAGTAAAATATGATGAAATATTCGATATCCTACCATGTTGCTCAATATCTGTAATTATAAGAAGCTCATTCAATTATTAATGTCAAGTGCAAAAATTATCTAGTCCAAGAACTAAACTATTACTAGAATAATGGGTTACACAATAAGGAAAATGAAACTATAATGTTAAGAATATTATTACTACTAATATTATGAAGTGTGTATCCTTATATGAAGATACA
The DNA here is from genome assembly GCA_007115665.2 of Sequoiadendron giganteum. Lineage (NCBI taxonomy): Eukaryota > Viridiplantae > Streptophyta > Pinopsida > Cupressales > Cupressaceae > Sequoiadendron > Sequoiadendron giganteum. Next base: position 144,903,396 of record CM021107.1, on the reverse strand, counting down.
ATGAGCCTGGAGTTTCCAATTTTCTTTAGTGTGACTTAAACAATAATCTTGCTTAACATAAATTTGTAAACATTGACATACGTCCTTGAGGTTAAAAAAGGAATTTTTGTCTTTATTAGGATGATATCATATATTTTTATGATTCTCGATATCATAATTTAACCATTTTGAAGTGGGACCCCACTGAGAGCCTTGTTGAGGCTTTTTCATTATTCTTTCTTATTGATAGTGTGACTGCACATTAATGTCTATTGACATCTTAAGTACAATACTAGCCCCGAGAGGGGAACTATCATGGGAACTAAGAAAGGGGCACAATGGTTGTTTTGGATGATGATATGTTTGTGTGTAAGAATCATGGCTAAGGAAATGACACACCTATGTTGTAAGACCTATGAGGCTTTCGATAACTATGATATTAGAAATATTAAATGTAGTGTTATATTCAGAAGATATCAAGATGCAAGTAATCATGGACCATTTTGGAATTCTATTGTTGTGGCAATAGGGGTAATAAGTTCCTTTAATATCAATTTATCCTCCTCACTTAATGAAATAATAAGACATGCTATATGGTTCTATAATGGTATTTGGGTATTTGGGAAAAGGCTTTTGATTAATACTAGATATGAATTGACCTCTTGAATACAACACCCTCTATATTTAATGTATTATGTGAATTTTGAATGGAAGTGGTTTCCTACGTGTTTGTGTAACTAAGGTAATTTCATGTTGAGTAATAATATTATCCCCTATTTTGATAAGACAAACCTCGATTATGGGAACATGTGTGTACCTATTCTTTGATAAACCATGCAAGGAGAACTACATGTGAGTTTGTTCTATTTGGAAGTGGGTAGGTATGAATTCCTTGGGCTAAATACGTCCCTATGACCTCAAGTTCATAGGGGCAGTCAAGGGGGGATAACTCCCATTTTTTGGGGTTGTTCCCAATTGTTTTGACCTTCTCTCTTTAGTAGGCTTCAGATGAGGCTAGAATGAGCATTAGATGGTTATGAAAGAGTTAAGAAAACCCTATAACTTGTATTTAATACATAATGTGTTTTTGAATAGTAATTTTAATGAAGGGAATGGATTTGACTACTTGGTAGTGGTTACATGTTGAGTTGATTTCGTGTGTTGGTTCTAGGTGATTTATTTTATGTGATGTGAAAATTAACCTCAAACTTATATGACTATGTATAGGCTTCTAATTGAATTGATTATGATCTACTTATTCTATGTTAAGTACCTATCTTCTATTTATAGTGTTAAGCATAATTCAAGGAGCAATACTAAAATGCTTGATATTGACAGTAGTCAAGGAGAAATACTATGGTGCTTGAGATTGTTAGTAGTCAAGGAGCAATATTATGATGCTCGAGATCAATAGTAGTCAAGTAACAATACTATGATGCTCAAAATTTACAATAGTCAAGGAGAAATATTATGATGTTGGAGATTTAAAATAGTCAAGAAGTAATATGATGATGTTCGAGATTGATAGTAGTCAAGGAGAAATACTACGATGCTCAAGATTTATAGTACTCATGAAGCAATACTATGGTTCTTGATATTGGCAATAGTCAAGGAGCATTACTATGAGGCTTGAGATTGACAATAGTCACAGAGCATACTATGTCAGTGATGGATGTCCTCAGTTTCTTATTCATCTGATGGATTGTAGGGAAGATAGTTTCTAATGAAGAATAGGTAGGTAATAGTTGCACCAACCTCCTATTATATTTTTGGCCCATCTTGATGTGGAAAATGGTATCTTAGATTATCAGGGGTAGGTAATCCCTTGGGATCGTGAAGTTATATGAACCTATGTGTAATTGACAATGTTTATACACTAATTCCTCCTTAAGTACTTTTATAAATGGCCTAGGGTTGTGTGCATTGAAATAATGGTTCCCTTGCTAGTGACAACATCAAGTAATATGGGATGCTTGATTTTTGTCATAGCAAGCTTATGTGATTGTGTATCGGGTAGTGGATTGATTCATGCAATAGGTTACATACATTTCCACTTTACCTATTATTATTTATCTGAATATGTGATGTACTATGTGGATTATCACACTAGATATATTTGATGTATACTTGGGCTAGTCACTATTGTGATGTGATGTGCATATGACCATGTCACTAATGTTATTGTGATGTATGTATGATCTAGTCACTATTGTGATGTGATGTACATATGATCCCATCACTACTTTATGTATGAACTAGTCACTATTGTTATGTGATGTACATATGAGCCCATCACTATTGTACTTGTAATGTGTATGAGCTAGTTAGTGTGTATATATGTGATGTGTGCTCAAGACAATCACTGTGTATATGCGACATATGTTGAAGCTAGTCATTAGGTATTTATGATGTATGTTGGAGATATCCACTATGTAGATGTGGCATATGTTGGATCTAGTCACTATGTATATGTGAAATATGTTGAAGCTAGTCACTATATATGTGTTATGTGTATGAGCTAGTCACCTTGTGCATATGATGTGCACTCGAGTCACTCCCTATCAGAATTTGAAATTATGGAATAATTTGAACCCTATGTATTTGTGCATATTTGTACACTATGGATTGGTTATGTTGGTATGGAACAAACACCTAGTGGGAAAATATTATCATTCTATTACAATGGGATAATTTGATATGTTACGCTTAATGAAAATTCATGGTCTAGGAATGACCTTAACCTTGGGAGCTTACCACTCCTATGTGTAAGCATATAAGTGGCGATGTTGAGTTGATGCAACCATGGTGAATGGAGAAGTTTTGGAGTTACCACTCCTAAGCTACATGGAATATGCCCACTCAATTAAGTTTGGTATTTAATATGAAATAAATATAAAAAAATTGGTAGAAATTGAGGGGTCGTTGTTACACAAAATTGGGTCCAAGCTATTGAAATAAGGGGTCAAGAGTTACAATTTCAATCTAAGAAGATGTTTCAATACATGGAGAAGGAATTCATTTGTTGTTGATGTGTTTCATTTTCGAAGAGTCTAGTCTCATGTCTACATGTATGGGTGATATGGAATGTCTTATATATGTCTTAAAATAAGGATTCAAGTCACAAAAAGTATAAAATCAATGGTGACAATGCCAATGATATTCATAGTTAGTGGATTCAAAATTGCCCCAAATTTTTAAAAAATTTCACTTTACTAAAAGTGATGACTTCATATTTACCATGATGAGTTCAAATTGTCCCTACTATCTTGAAATTTCCTATCTATGACAAGCGACAATTTCATAATATTTAAAATGAATCAAGGGATTTGAAGGATTTCTAAAATTTTAGTTAGGTGTTTTTATGTTGGATATTAATTTTGGTCCTAAGGAAATAAATTGAGACATAATAAAGGACTTATAAACATGTTTGTGTGATTGGATATCATAATAACCTTCATTTTTTTACATCTTGTTTTAGTAACCTTCTAGGTGTTATTTTGTTTTGTATTTTGATTATGACCCTAAAAACTAGAATTTTGAACGATTAAAATATGTAAATAGTTAGTATTATATTAGGTTAATATAGTTTGGTTAATGTTAATATGAAATTGGTTTCATATAAATGATAAGGAATGTTAAGTTTTGTGTTTAATGGCTTATGCTGATGAATTTGTTTATTATCATACTAACTATTTTTTGGCCTAATGTATTGGATGCAAGATATTGTTCTTTTCATCTAGCATTGGGAGGGAGAGTATCACTAGATAGAAATAGATCTGAGAAGAGAACCAAGATTTCCTTGAAAGCTAAGAACTCACACACACACACACACACATACACACCGTAAATTGCATATTTTCTTAATTGTGAACGTTTGTTTGAAAATGTCCAAATTATTTGTTCATTTGGATTATCTTTAGTATTGCAATATTGTGCAAAGTTATATGGATTATTCCTTTTCCTAATGGCAGTATGAAATATTCATTTTTTTGTTATAATATTTTCATAAAGATAGAATATAGTCAATGTGAAGTGTTGCAATAGATAGTCATTCTATGTCTCTTGTCTCATTGTATTCTCTAATAATTTTTATTGGTGTGTGTACATTTCATCGTCATCATGTTGGTTATATTTAGAAGGTGAAAGGTAGGTTATTCTTTGTTATTGTAGGTTTTTATTTTCCTAGCGGGATATTTATTTTCCCTTACTTATAGGTTTTTCATACACATTTATTAAGTTTGCTTAGGATAATAAAGTGATTTAATCATTTAATAACTAGGATATAAAGTGATGAGTTGTCCTCCACCTTTTAAGGGTGAAGTATTTAATTTTTCATCACTTTATTTAATGTTGGTGGTTATTGGTGGTCAATTTTCATTAGTTGATTTTCCATCTCCATCCAATTCTATATAAACTCACTACCTAGCTTGTATTTTTTTATCTTGGAAGATTTTAATTCAATTCTACCAACTTGACATTGCATAATCTCTTGGAGTTTTGATTGCACCATTTATGTTTTTCCAATTTATGTAACTTTGATTTTCTCTTAAAAATTTCCTTGGGCTATTCAATCTATTTCAGATTTCTAACATGGTATCAAAGGTTTTGTTTTTAAAAATCCATGTTTTTAAGATTCATAATTAAGAGATTGATATTTTCATATAAATCTTTTGTAAATTCTCATATGCTCTTCTCTTATGTTTTAGAAAATCTTGAGAATCATCAAGGGTTTGCAAACATTTAATAACCTCTTAATATTGCATATGTGTTTTGTGAGATCCGAGTGATTGCAACATTTTTGTTAATACTGAGGATATTTTTTTATTGTTCCAATGCA